>JAXIVJ010004478.1:0-30000 GCA_036785665.1 Chirona hameri | reverse complement strand
TTCACCGTAAGTCCAGGAGCTTCCCCGTCTCGGCATACAACTTTTTCTAGCGGGAAAGTCATTTAGGGCAGCCCCTGCCTCGTCCGGAGTGTTAAACTCATTTACCTCAATTGAAGGAATAGCATCACAGAAACTATTTGTCTTCTTGTCTCCCATCAGTGACGCTCAGTGGCGTGCGTATAAATTCACAAAGGGTCGGCTTCAGGGCCATCACTCGGTCTGAGGGGCTCTAGGTCTGAGGGAGCCCTTTGTCAGCCTGATAAGACCCTTTGTCAGCCTGTGAGCTGACAAAGGGTCCTGATTGTTCCGTTCCTGTTCTGTTCCTTCTGAGGGGCTTTTGGTTGGCGTGAGGGGCCCACGGTCGGGTTGAGGGGATCCTCCGGCGCCCCGAATTTGGGATCTTTGTCGGCCTGATGGGCCCACAGTCAACCTGAGCGGTCCTCGGTCGGCTTGAGAGGACCTCGATCGGCCTGAAAGAGAACTCGGTCGGCTTGAGCGGGCCCCCCTGTCGACCTGAGGGGCCCTCGTGCGGCATGAGGGGCCCTTATATGATTTATAGGCCTGATAGAACCCTTGTCATGTCTGAGCGGGTCCCAGGCTGGTCTGATAGGGCGATTGTCGAGGCCTGAGAGAGCCTCGCACCTCCGGCGGTCACTGACCGGAGGGGCGCAGTCACTGGCCGGAAGGGTGCCGCCATTGGCTCTAGAGGGGCACCGTCATTGGCCGAAGGGGCACTGTAACTGGCCGATGGGGCGTCGTCACTGGCCGCAAGAGTGCCGTCACTGGCCGGAGGAGTGCCATTACTGGCCAGATAGGCGCCGTCACTAGCCGAAGTGGCGCTGTCACTGGCTAGAGGGGCGCCGTCATTAGCCGGAGGGGCGCCGTCACTGGCCAGATGGGCGCCGTCATTAAATGGAGGGGCGCTGTCACTGAACAGCGTGGTGCTGTCATTGGCTGGAGGGGCGAAGTCACCGGCCGGAGGGTCTCCGTCATTTGCCGGTGGGGTGCCGTCACTGGCCGGAGGGGCGCCGTCATTGGCTGGAGGGGCGCCGTCATTGGCTGGAGGGTTGCAGTCACTGGCCAGAGGGGCGCCGTCATTTGCCGGTGGGGCGCCGTCACTGGCCGGAGAGGGGCCGTCACTGGTCAGAGGGGCGCCGTCACTAGCCAGAGGGGCGACGTCACTAGCCAGAGGGGCGCCGTCACTAGCCAGAGGGACGCCATCACTGGCCAGAGGGGCGCCGTCATTAGCCGGAGGGGCGCCGTCTATGGCAGGGGGTTCCGTCACTGGCCGCAAAAGCACCGTCACTGGCCGGAGGGGCGTCCTCACTGGCCGGATGGGCGCCGTCACCTGGCCATAGGGCGGCACATGGCTAGGTAGCGGCATCTGATCTGAGGGCGGTGCCCCGCCAGAACGCGGTACGTGACCTGAGGACGGGACCTGGCCTCAGGGCGGCACCTGGCTTGAGAGCGGCACCTAGCTTGAAGGTGACACCTGACCAGGGGGCGGCATCTGGCTTGAGGGCGGAACATGACCAGAGGGCGGCACATGACTTGAGGGCAGCACACGACCTGAGGGCGGCACATGACCTGAAGGCGGCACCTGCCCAGGGTCGGCACCTAGCCTGAGGGCCGCTCCTGATCTGAGTGCAGCAAATAGCAGATATCAAACCCCGTGAGCATGTTTATTTCCGCGACTTCGGCGCGGAAATTGATCTGCTTACGAGGCCCTGCGCGCCTTCGGCGCAGATGGGGGCGCGAGGGAGGGGGGGGGGGGGGGGGGCGGCCGCCCCACGCCGCCCCCCATGTATCCGTCCCTGCCTAGTTGACCTCTAAAAAGGTTAATCGAGGTCACAATCTCAGTGGAAACCACAACTGTCACCTGTAAACACCTGTGCATATGCTCCTGAACAACAAACATTCAAAAATTGCAGAAGTTACAAGCATCGATACTGCGGGACGCCAGTTGTGCCTGACATGACCTTGAGAAACAGGTCATAGGTCACGGGTCATGTGGGTTAGAAATTAAAATTTTCAGAGTATGTGGGATTCTTTTCTCTTCAAAAGTAGGGTACTGAAAGTTGCATTGAAATCGGTTGGAAACTACGCGAGTTATTCCAGACAAACCGAGGGGTGGCATCCACACCCCCTACCCGGGCGAGGGTTAAGAGAAGGTGATGGCGTTCATCAAATAAACTTCAAAACATCGTTTTGGAAGGACTGACTACTATAAGGTAGTGGAGCAGCGCCACCTACACGGCGGACGGCGATACATCGAGGCAAGTGATGGCGCCATCTATATGGCAGAGGCACTAACACAGATCACCAGGGGTGGGATCCTATTCAGTTGGGGGGGGGGGGGGGGGCTTCAGCCCCCCTCCAACTGAAGATGTTTCGGTCAAATATTTTTAATAGGGTGTCCCCAAAAAACTTGTTGTCCGTGCAAGCTGCCCATCTAAAACGGGGTGCTCCTTTACACAAAGAATATGTTGACCAAACTTCTTCCCCCTTCTTTGAGTTTTGCCCCCCTCCCCCTCCCCCGGGGCTCCATAAGTCAGTGACCCCTAACCAAAAGTAAAAAAATCAAAGTCTTCGTGCAGATCTCCGCGTGTGCTCATTTGAAAGCTCTTGTTGAGTAGAATACACTTTAATTCAGTCGAAACGCTCTAAATTCAAGAAGTTTTCGTTTTACGAGTCATAAACAGCTACCAAAACCAAGCCTTCAATAGAGCTCAATTGAAGGCTTGGTTTTGGTAGCTGTTTTTTTTCTTGACCGGTTGCCACCGGTGGTTTATTCTCAACACATACTGATAACACATATGGATAACACACAGTACAGAATAGTTACAGAGAATATTACAGGCCGACCAATGTACAAGACACTAGAAACATAAGTTTGCGGGGGACACACTTGTCATACGAATCATTATGCATTTACACCGCTGCCCCCAGACGTCTCTTACGGCCGCGACTAGGGTCAATATCTGCGCTGCCACAGAAAGAACTATCCCAGAGGCTCCAATGTTGTTATACACATTTTGTGTGTGTGTGTGTGTGTGTGTGTGTGTGTGTGTGTGTGTGTGTGTGTGTGTGTGTGTGTGTGTGTGTGTCCCGTTCTGGCTACGTGCTGCTTCATTTTGCTGCTCTCCCAAACTGCTTAACTCCGGTTTTGTGTAAAAATTGAAGAATTATTTCATTTCAGCTACATTAATTTTACCCTGTGCCGGCTTTGTTCTATAAATGTAATATTTTCCTAACATAATTACCCGTTGTATAGCATTTTTGTTTTCGATCGCAAGTGGATAGTTATTATCTTTGCCCATCATGATGCTGGGCTTGTTTAGCCTGGCATTACACTCTAACCTATTTCTGATCAAGTATTCTATGTTTCTCCAAATGCATTGTACTTCCTCACAGTCAACAAACAAATGCCTTGGGTCTCTCTGTTATTTTGGCAGAATGTGTACAGCGGGCTCTATCTGTACATTTTGACACAAACGTATTTGTAGTCAAGATTCTATGCATAATCCTATCTTGGAACCATAATAACGTTGTATTTTTCGTGCACTCCAGAAATATTTTATATAACTCACCCCACTTCAATTCACATTGAAGGTCATGACTTCATTTACCTTGTGATTTCAACGGGGACCTTGCTTTCCCGTACCTAACGTCAACCAAATTTCTATAATACATCCCACAGCCTGTTTTACGCTCCAAAGCTGTTGCCAAAGCTGGCTGCATATTTGGACCGATCATGCGGGGGGGGGGGGGGGATAACACCAGAATAGACAGACCTGATCGCTCTTATTACCCCCTTGTGCTCAAACTGTGGTATTCGTATTTCGTATGTATCTATCAACTCATCACAAGTCATTAACTGTCCCTCCTTTGACCAAAAATCGCCCACATAAGTGCAGCCTGCCTTACATAAACGTTTATTCCAAACTACTTCTCGACCTCTCTTAAAGGAAATAGTTCACCTTCGGAATTTTTTTCTTCAGAACACGATTTTATTATATTTTGTAATACAGTTTCTTTTTTTTCTTTTCAAAAATGGTCCTACATCGCGCCAATTCAGGACAGAAGGTCGTACATTATTAATGTTATGGTGTGCGTTATTGGTCTGTGCATGCTCAGACCAGTGCTGGCACTCTCAGACGGTACGGTATATCATATATGCGCCGCATTCCTTCGCCAAAAAGTCAAATATCTTCGGCTGAAGAGTCTTTTCAGCCAAGAAAAGTTGCAGATAAGGATTTCTCAACACGGGCTACAAAACTGCTATTTCAGTTCAAAATCCCATGTTGAAGGTGAACTATTTCCTTTAAAGGAAAGAGTTCACATTCGGAAAATTTATCAGAACACGATTTTATTATATTTTTGAATACAGTTTCTTTTTTATTTTCAAAAATGGTCCTACATCGCGCCAATTCAGGACAGAAGGTCGTAGATAATTAATTGTATGGTGTGCGTTATTGGTCTGCGCATGCTCCATGCAGTGCTGGCACTTTCAGACGGTACGGTATATCATATATGCGCCGAATTCCTTCGCCAAAAAGTCAAATATCTTCGGCTTCGGAGAAAAAAATCAGAACACGATTTTATTATATTTTTAATACATTTTCTTTTTTTTTCTTTTTAAAAATGGTCCTACATCGCGCCAATTCAGGACAGAAGGCTGTAAATTATTAATTGTATCGTGTGCGTTATTGGTCTGCGCATGCTCCATGCAGTGCTGGCACAATTCAGACGCTACGGTATATCACATATGCGCCGCATTTCTTCGCCAAAAAGAAAAAGTAAAATATCTTCGGCTGGAGAGTCTTTTCAGTCAAGAAAACAGTCAAGATAAGGATTTCTCAACACGGGCTACAAAACTGCTATCTCAGTTTAAAACTAATCTTGAAGTTGGACTATTTCACACACACACACACATGAGGACAAACACAATGGCTGTACAGTGACATTTCCAGGGGAGACATCAAAACACCTTTTGAACGAATCCCATGTGCAGATAACTTATCTCCAGAATGGATTCATCGCAGTGATTGCTATTTTTGAAGAGCTCATGTCTCCACATGAGAGCATCAGGTCGCTATTTAGTATTATATTTTCAGCCAAATACTTATGCGTCTTCAGAACGGATATACCTTTTCATCCAATACATTTTTAGAGAATCGTTAAATGTCCTTATGCAATGTCATTACAATTGGTGAAGTAGTTTGAGAGATAATGACGTTTAAGTGACGTCAGGTCATGCCATTTTAGGTGAAAAGGATAAATGTTTGAAAAACCGTAGAAAATCGAGTTGTAAAAGCACATTGCAAATAAAAAACGTCAAATGAAAGAAACTGGCATTCCCTTCAAAATGTCTATCTCGGATTTTTTTTTTTTTTTAGTTTGACCACCCCTCCCAATTTTTTTTAATTTGTTTAGGAAAAATTCCATAAAATCTAAATTTACAAAGATATTAAAAAAAGGAATGTATATTGATAACGAAGTATGAACGATACCCACACCAAATTGCAAAGTAAAATATTTACTTATGACGGACTTATGGCTCCCAAGTATGATAACTCATGACGTTTGTTTTTAATTACATTTTATGGCTTTCAATTACCAGATACAGGCAGATCAATGCCACCACTGTATTTATTAGACAAAACTGGCCTAGAAACATGACTTTTGTATTTATATTAATAAATGTAAAATGTTGACCTCATGCTACTTGACCTTGACTTGAACTTCACCCAACGGCCATTATATGGGGTCAGGGTGTGAAAATGGCTACTGCTATCAAATTATACGTGTAAAATAACCCATAAAACATGTGTTGCATGACTTTCGTAGACTTTTTGCCAATAGTGATATTTTCTGACCTGCCCTTTTATGCTCTGCTCTGTTAATATGCTCATTAATATGCTCTATTAACATGCTCTGCTTACAACTTCAATTTCCCTTATGCGGAAGGTGTATTATGACTCTAAGAGCTCTTTGTGTCATAATAGTCGCAATATAAGGCTTAAACCCTCGCCCTATGGGAGCTTTTTTCACCTTCGCCCTACGGGGGTGGGGGGGGGGGGGCTGACAGGCCCCCTGTTAACTTCCAAACCCAGCAACTTAGAGCAATGCGGTAAGAACCAGCATGTTGCCTGTCATGAGAGGAATCTAACAGTATGCGATTTTTAGGTTTCAGGTCAACGGGTGACCTTCCAGGTCAAGTGAATGACCTCGGATTTACCACGTCCAGAACAGCGATTTTGCTCTTCAGAAAACCTAAAAATTAGAAATTGATAAATGTAAATAAAAAGGCATGTTCCTAGACTAGTTTTGGCTCAGAAATACAGAAAAGGTAACTATTTGTTCGTATCTTGTCAACAAAAGTAAAACAAGTTTAAAAAAAAAAAATGACGTCATCAGTTTCTTACACCTAGAGAGCCATCACTCAGTCAACAATGAAGATATTGTTTTGAAATTTGGTATGGGTATTGTCCAAACTCAGTTGTGTCACATATATTCCGGTTTTTCTAACATCGTTGAAAATTTCGATTTTGTGGGCAGATTTTTCCAAAAAAATAAGTTTTATTTTATTTTAGGGGTCAAAAACCCAAAATTTTGCAAATCCGAGATTTCCAGTTTAAATAAAATGTCATTTTGTATGTTTGGTGAATTGTGTTTGTAATTTCCTTTGAAAATCGTTTTCTACCATTTTTCAAATATTTATCGTTTTTCCACCAACATGACGTCATCAAAACATTATTATCTACCAAACTACTGAACCAATTTCAAATGAATTTTTACAGCTTACGTATAATTGTTGTAAACTCAGCTACCAAAAATTTCAGAAAGATGCGCTGCATGTGTAAAAGGTTATTTAAGAAAAACCTCAGGAGGGGGGCTGTCAGGCCCCCGTAGGGCGAGGGTTAAATGGAAAGTATAGCAAATCAACCCAAATACCTCAATTTTGAGATTTTACCTGACTATGACCTGACATGTCATCTTAGTTTGCACATTTCACGTATGCTTTACATTACATTGAAAGCTTTCGATTGCCCCCTTGCGCGTCTCGCTGCGGTTATTGGTTCGGAAGATAACGAGTGAGCAGCATATCCCCCCCCCCCCAGCGTTCGGCTGTATACCCCAGCGAGGCGCGGGACCCTTTTGAAAGTCTGGTGGCATGATCGAAAGATCCAACTGCGGATCTACGTGTACGTAGGTTCACATGATTCACAAGATTCTCTTCTTTTTTCTTCTCCGGGCTGACTACATGTAGCCCGGAAAAGCAAAAAATATATTGTCGCAACATCGGGAAACTAAGTTGCAAACGTGGATAAACAAGGAGCAAATTTGTGTGTTACGACAGTTGAGTCGTTCTTATTGGGTCACGCCAATCCAAGGGAATTGTAAAACGTTTTCAGCGTCGGTCACCGATTTGTATGACATCTGGTCTCAAGGTCGAATCGAACCTCTTGTTTCCCAAAATCAGGTCCATTTTGACTTTACAGGTCTCCTGCAAGGTCAAATTCAATGTCAAAGGACGGGGGATGCTGTAGCGCCCAAAGTTTGCGTCCGATTGTAACAAAATGGTCTCAAACGATGCCCCGTGCCCATTTCCAGGATGACAAGCATTCTTAGAGTTGTTCCCCGTGACCTTCAAGGTCAAAGGACGGGGAACGCTGAAACGTCCAACTTTGGGCGCTAACTTGAAGGTCACGGGGCACAACTCTAAGAATGCTTGTCATTCTGGAAATGGGCACGGGGAATCGTAACAATTAAACAAATGTGCGTTTTTCCTCTAATTTCCATATTTTCCGCCAGTATGCGTGCGTGTTTTCGAATTACCCCCAAAGGGGAGGGGTAACGGGCGGATACCTCAGCTACCATTGCAGCTAGAGATCCGATTTTTGGTATACACATTGTCAGGGTGACTGGAAACACCACGCAGCCATCCGGCGTGGTCCAAATCGGATCAAAAGGTGAAGACTCGGCCCAAATCGGTCCCATAGGTTCGGAGCATGACGTCGGCAACGATTTTCGTCTGTTTTAGTCCAAT
Source organism: Chirona hameri (assembly GCA_036785665.1). Taxonomy (NCBI): domain Eukaryota; kingdom Metazoa; phylum Arthropoda; class Thecostraca; order Balanomorpha; family Balanidae; genus Chirona; species Chirona hameri. The sequence continues at coordinate 21,947 of JAXIVJ010004478.1, read as the reverse complement.
TTGGTCCACATCGATTGAACCAAAGGGAATACACCTCAAAACTACGCCGTTTTGGACCTCAACGGATCGAATGGTGAAGACCCCACTGAAATCGGTCCCATAGGTTCGGAGCATGACGTGGTCGGCAACGATTTGTTTGGTGGTTTTGGTAACAAATTGGAAGTTTCGTCCACTTAGATTAGACCAAAGTAGATCAAACTCAAAACTGTACCGTTTTGGACCACGACGGATCGAATGGTGAAGACCCCGCCAAAATTGGTCCCATAGTGTTGGAATATGACGTCGGCAACGATTGTTGGCGGTTTTGGTCCCATTTGGTCCACTTAGATTAAGACCAAAGTGGATAAAACTCAAAATGGCACTGTTGTGGACCACGCTGGATCGAATGGCGAGGACCCCACCCAAATCGGTCACATAGGTTCGCAGATATTCGCCCGTTATCCCTCCTTCTTGGGCGGTAATTCGAAAACACACACGTATATCGACGGAAAATACGGAAATTAGAGGAAAAGCGCACCTTTTTGTATTTGTAGCGTTATTAACTCGCGCACTGCAGGGGCTTTGCGCCGAACACGAACTGCAGCAGGGGGTTGATTTCCGGCCCCCCCCCCCCGTGAGATCTCGAAAACTACGCTACGTAGCGACAGCGGAAAACGTCATTTCTTAGCTTGATACAAGTTCTATGGAAAGTATTTCAGTATTGTTTTAGAGTCAGGTCAAAATTGAGGTCACCAGAGGTCATCAAAGGTCAAATGTTCCAGTTTTTCCTGTTTTAGGACGTCGCTTCAGAAATTCCCATATATGTCGAAAACTATGCTTATAGTTAGAAACAAACGGAAAAAAGCAAACGCCAGCCAATGAAATTTTCAATCGACAAGGTGTCCTCAAAATTGATCTCAGGTCTTTGAATGTGCGACTCTAAGATTTTATGAGCATGATAAGGAGGTCATGTTATTGCTATGTATATACCAGTATGTTATTTTTTTCAAAATCGGAATAGTCCGCTGTATGACTTGTAACCTATCTGATCTGCTCTATATCCTTTGATTTTGAATGTGCGACTCTAAGATTGTATGAGCGTGATAAGCAGGTCATTGTCCGCCCTTGTAGCTCAGTGGGAGAGCGCTGGACTTCTGACCTATCCCGGTGTGGCAGCCCGGGTTCGAGTCGCTTCGGCGCTCGCTGTTTGCTCCCGACTGGGATGGCCTGCGGCCGGTGGCAGCGGTCGCACTCAAGGTCAGGTGACGTCAGTGAGCGGGGTGGACCGTGTCCAGGTATGTCGGGCACGTAAAACTTTCGTCTCTAAATTCTGCCGGCCAACAGGAATTGCGCGATCGGGTGGTGAGGTTAGGACCTGCGCAACAAGCTCTGCTTAGCGTGGGTCCTGACCTCGGAAATCCATCCATACAAAACATTCGGACTAAATTATAAAAAAATATTTAAAAAAAATGTTCTACCAATGTGTCAATTCTGATGCAAACCAGTCTGCTGTTTTACTTTATACCTATCTAACCTGCTCTAAATCATTTGGTTTTGAATGTGCGACTCTAATAGTTTATGAGCGTAATAAGGAGGTCATGATCTACCAGTGTGCCAATTTGCATGCAAATCCGAATAGTCCGCGAATGTGTTGCCGAATGTGAATGCGAGCCAATTTCCATGCAAATCCGAATAGTCCACTGATTGACCTTAAAGCTAGCACCTGCTCTAAATCCTTTGATTTTGAATGTGCGACTCTAAGATTGTATGTGCGTAATAAGGGGGTAATGCTCCACCTGTGTGCAAAAACACTTTTTACACGATCACTCGACTATTTATAAGAACAAGGGCATTGTCACGCGAGTTTCAACGGCGGCGCGCAGCGCCGCGAAAATTGGCACAGTTGTTTGAGCATCAATTACCCACACGGTGTAAATTTTTAGACCTCGGGTCATCTCAGGTCAGGTCACCAGGTCACGTCAAGTGACCCCACCTCCAAAAAGTTTGCGGTCGTGCCACAGCCAAAGTGATTGACCAAACGGTTTGAAACTCATAGGATGTCATCAAGTGATAAGTACCTACAATTCATATATCTCTCATTTTTGTTATATCGGTGACCTAAGGTCAGGTCGATTTCGTGACCTCCCCATTATAAGTCAATGGAGACAAATGAAAACACGTATAACTCCATAGGAAATGGCTAAATTTGACCAATTTTCACCAGATCCACTATTGTGCCAAATGCAAAGCCCTATGTCACATTTCTGTTCTTTGCCTCTGTCCTCTACGAGGTCAACTCGTGACCCCCAAGTATCTTTTTTTCTTCAATAACTCGTAACCAAATCAAGGTAGTGTAATGGGGTTTTCACATTTGTATTCGGCTTGTCAAGACGAATCAATTGATGTAAGGTTTGACCTTGACCTGACCTTGACCTGACCTCAGGGCAGGACAATTTGTGGATATGACCTAGCTAGGTCACCCAATATATAATTCGTCGATGCGTCTCGATGAGACAAACACAATGTTGAAATACGTTTTACTCTATCGTGCTTCTGTCAAAAATTGGCAATTTTTAGAATGTTTCAAATTCAATGGCTTTTGCTGACCTAACTGTTGACCTTAGATTAATGATAATGGAACCTTAGCGACAGCAAATTAAATGATCTTTCGAACGCTTTTTCCGTGCGCCGCTAGCTCTTTTAGTTATCGAGATATAGACGGTTTTATCAAGGATACTCATATAGCCGACATTTTACCTTTATTGACCTCTGACCTCAATATTGACTTGACCTAAAAATGACCTAAGTACTTTCGATAGAGCTTGTCTCGAGCTATCTAACAACATTTTCCGTTTGTCTCTAAGTTGCGTGTTTTTTAGATCTTAGGGGGCGGAAATCACCCCCCCCCCCCCGGCAGTTCGTGGTTGGCGGGAACCCGGGGCAGTGCGCGTGTTAATGGACTTTAATTCGGCAACAGTTAACTAACAAACAAAATAACTAACTAACTTATATATAAGTAGATAAGCCTTTTTCTCTGAAAAATGAGCGTGCTCTAAATGCATTGGTTTGCCAGCATGCTTGAGTACGACCGTATAACAATACATTCATAAAAATGTACCCGAAACATTGACCATAACACCGTAAAACACGGCATAGCATAACTGGGTTGAAGCCAAGTATGGTACCTACTCGTACCAAATGTATGATAAATGTATGATTTTGCCATGATCAACTTGGTCATTGGTGCGGAACCAGCTACCTCAGGTTCGGGAGTCAGTCAAGCCTGCCGGTTCTGGATTCAGGCACGGTGAAAGCTCCAGTTCCGCTTCTCCGACTTTGTGTGACCTTAGTAGGTAGGTACCAGTGTCGCTCTTTCTTTATGTTTACCATCTATCTCTATTTTTTTCTTGTTGGGCAACCCATTTCCTTATATGACATTGATACCCATTTCCTTAAATATGACATACTTTTGCCAATACTTTTGCATAATACTTTACTGCCAATACTTTTTACTTTTGCATTGGGTATGGAAAAGAGTGGCATACGTTGCTTCTCTTCAGTCTTAATTTTTGCCGTAGTATTGCCAAAAAGTTCGCCCCCCCAACTTCAAAGTAGTTCCCACGCCCCTGACCCTGTCTATCATCTGGGACCACTTTAGAAACGTTCCGGCAATAAATTCGAGACGTTATGCGGTACCCCGTCCTTTGACCTCGAATTTGACCTCCAAAGTCAAGGGTCACAGGTCAGGTCACGGTGACGGACGATAGATATAGACCCTGACTATCATCTGGGACAACTTTAGAAACGTTCCGGCAATAAATTCGGGACGGGTACCCCGTCCTTTGACCTTTAATTTGACCGTGAAGATGACCTTGAACAGCACAATGAAGATCATATTCGTGATCAGCGTGCCAGAATTGACATCGGGCCGAGGTTGGGCCAAATCTGAATCCGTCGCTGAATAAGTCCCTGATAAGTCGCTAACTTCACGGACCTCAGGTCAAGGTTAAGTGGTGACCCAAGTTGGTCATGTTGCATATTAGGAGACGTATCTCGACGAGATAAACACATTGGTACCATTTTATCTTCTCTATCTGCATTATGTCGATAGTTATTGACAAAACAGTGTTGGCGGTCACGAAATTGACCTGACCTTAGGTCACCGATATTAGAAATCCGAGATAAACAGATTGTTGGTATCTATGACCTTATGTCGTCCTGCAAGATTGAAACCGATCGGTGTAAAACTGTGGCTGTGATACTACTGCAAACGTTTTGGAGTTGAGGTCATCACGTGACCTGGTCTGGTGACCTGACCTGAGATGACCCGAGGCCAAGAATTTTACATAATGTGGGAAGTTCATTTCTGAACAGGTTGCAAAAAAAACGGCGGCGCTGCGCACCGCCGCTTTTGCGCTATCCTTGAAAAACCGGAGGGGTGGGCGGATTTCGCCCCCCTCCAGGGCGCGTGTTAACAAAGTTAAAAATTTACATCACTTCTCATTGACTCGTAATGTAAAAATCGGGCCAAAGAAACCGCTTCTACACAGAGGCTTGCGGTTTCTTGTGCCCGATTTTTAACATTACGAGTCAATGAGAGGTGGTGTAAATTTATTTGTTTTTGTTAAGAGACAATATTAACAAAAAATGGCCCAAAACCTCAAACTTACACTGTTAAAAATCACCTCGCAATTAGACGGTTGGTTTAGAAAATATAGCGAAAAAGGAGCGTTCGAACGGTCTGAAGCCAATAGTAGTATCTGCTCAAGATGTCCAAAAACCTGGTTTTCGTTAGCCTATTGTAGAATTGAGCGCTTCCCATTCGTTACAATCTCGGTTTTCACCAGACAGAAGGTATGTCTAACCTGTGATTATGATGTGAACAGAACAAAAGAAGTAAAACAAGCAGAAAATCTACAGCGCCAGCAGCTCGCCAGTCCATCCGACACTCACCGCGCACACTGCGCTCACATCCGACACTCACCGCGCTCACTGCGCTCACATCCGACATTCACTGCGCACACTGCGCTCACATCCGACACTCACCGCGCTCACACTGCGCTCACACCAGAAACTCCGCTTCCCCGACACCAACACTGTCCGTGACTATTCAACCGACACACCACCGCCTCGGCCACCTGACCCTGCCGAAACAGTTTTTTTTTGCAGGCCATGGAATATGATGATGCACTGATGCAGGTCTTAGGAGATGATGCTTACGTTCAGTTTTATCAGTTCGCTATCATCTCGGCTAACAGAGGTGTAAAGACAAGTCTCACCGGGTGGCATATCTATTGGCTTGGAACGGGCGGTCAGCCACACATACGGGTCAGCATCCGTAGCCACGGGGTCCTAGAGGTGTCAACTCTGATTAGAGGTGCCAACGTGTATCTCGGAACAGCCTTGTCCGGTCAGCTGACGGCCTGGTGACCTTGACCGGTCAGCTGACGGCCTGGTGACCCTGACCGATCAGCTGACGGTGACTACGCTGTACCACTGCCCTTATGTTCTTGGGATAAAAACTTGCAAAATTATTCGGTTTTGGTGCAACTTCGAGGCACCAGAAACGATGTCAGTCGTGCTTGATAATGGCGAATTCGCACAGAAGACGAAGGCGATTCTTTCAAGGCTATTGCGGTAGCATGTATGGGATTTCAAGTGCAGAAACCTAGCTCGTGTAAAAATGCTTACTGCATGGTGTAATGCTACTCAGTAAGAAGTTCATACCTACACTAAAACAACACACAAAACTTAAGATGAAGTAAAACTTACCGATGGAGTTGGCAACTTAGCCTTAATTGTATCTTGGGGAAGGACGTATATAATTTGGCAATGTTTCCATCGTTCGAACGTGCTCGCCGTAGTCCGCTGCCCGTCGCTGGGTCGCCGTCGTCCGCTGCCTGTCGCTGGCCGTCGCCGTCATCCGCTGCCTGTCGCTGGCCGTCGCCGTCATCCGCTGCCCGTCGCTGGCCGTCGCCGTCATCCGCTGCCCGTCGCTGGGTCGCCGTCGTCCGCTGCCTGTCGCTGGCCGTCGCCGTCATCCGCTGCCCGTCGCTGGCCGTCGCCGTCATCCGCTGCCCGTCGCTGGGTCGCCGTCATCCGCTGCCCGTCGCTGGCCGTCGCCGTCATCCGCTGCCTGTCGCTGGCCGTCGCCGTCATCCGCTGCCCGTCGCTGGCCGTCGCCGTCATCCGCTGCCCGTCGCTGGCCGTCGCCGTCATCCGCTGCCCGTCGCTGGCCGTCGCCGTCGTCCGCTGCCTGTCGCTGGCCGTCGCCGTCATCCGCTGCCTGTCGCTGGCCGTCGCCGTCGTCCGCTGCCCGTCGCTGGCCGTCGCCGTCATCCGCTGCCCGTCGCTGGGTCGCCGTCATCCGCTGCCTGTCGCTGGCCGTCGCCGTCATCCGCTGCCTGTCGCTGGCCGTCGCCGTCATCCGCTGCCCGTCGCTGGCCGTCGCCGTCGTCCGCTGCCTGTCGCTGGCCGTCGCCGTCATCCGCTGCCTGTCGCTGGCCGTCGCCGTCGTCCGCTGCCCGTCGCTGGGTCGCCGTCATCCGCTGCCTGTCGCTGGCCGTCGCCGTCATCCGCTGCCCGTCGCTGGCCGTCGCCGTCATCCGCTGCCTGTCGCTGGCCGTCGCCGTCATCCGCTGCCTGTCGCTGGCCGTCGCCGTCATCCGCTGCCTGTCGCTGGCCGTCGCCGTCATCCGCTGCCTGTCGCTGGCCGTCGCCGTCATCCGCTGCCCGTCGCTGGCCGTCGCCGTCAGCCGCTGCCCGTCGCTGGGTCGCTGCAGCCGCGTCGCTCTGCCGGGCGATACGCGTGCGTCGCCGCTGATCACTTTGTCCCGCACAAACGCTCTCTGACCAGCCACTATCCGCCGCCCGTCACCATCGTCACCATCGGCAACACCGGGGTCCGTCGCCGGCGGAAATCATACCGGCGGAGATTACCGAGCGACGGCTCATTACACCAAACATCATCACTAGACATCCTGACACCGGATGGCACCTCCCCGTCCGGAGAAATTCGCCGCTCTCACGGCCGGCCACGAGAGCCGTGAGGTGATGTAAGAGAGGATCCTGCGTGTCGTCTTACAGCGCCAAGGGGTTGGGTCGGGTATGGCCTGTCGGCGGTGTACGATGGCGGCCAGGTGGCAGTGACGGCAGGAAGGGGAGGGGATGGGGGCGGCCAGGACGGCGCGCGTGACGCCCGCCGCCGCCGCCGCCGCCGCCGCCGCGTGGAGTCAGTCGGACGTGGTGCCGCGGAGAGAGAGAGCGGGGTGGCGTCAGTCGTGCCGCGGAGAGAGCGGTGTGAGGGCGGTCAGCTGGTGACCGGTGTGACGGCTGGGCCGCGTGCTGCCGTGTCTCCGTGACCGCCGCACCGCAGCGGCGGACGGCAGGTGTCCTGCCAGCGCCAGCGACGCGCCGATCCTGCAGGTGAGCAGTGAGCAGTGCTCACGCCGCGTCGGCCCCGTCGGGATGTGGGGACGTGAGAGTCCAAGTTGTGAGAGAAGCGAATCGCCGGGGAGGGCACGTGAGCCGCTTTGCAAGGTCTTGAATTCCAGCAGCCGGATGCGAGTTAACGGATGGGACTTGGCAGAGACGCCGGACGAGGTACACGTCTCAGCAGAGTCACGGTACACGCCTCAGCAGTCACGATACACGTCTCAGCAGTCACGGTACACGTCTCAGCAGAGTCACGGTACACGTCTCAGCAGTCACGGTACACGTCTCAGCAGAGTCACGGTACACGTCTCAGCAGAGTCACGGTACACATCTCAGCAGAATCACGGTACACGTCTCAGCAGAGTCACGGTACACGTCTCAGCAGAGTCACGGTACACGTCTCAGCAGAGTCACGGTACACGTTTCAGCAGAGTCACGGTACACGTCTCAGCAGAGTCACGGTACACGTCTCAGCAGAGTCACGGTACACGTCTCAGCAGAGTCACGGAACACGTCACGGTACACGTCTCAGCAGAGTCACGGTACACGTCTCAGCAGAGTCTCGGTGACTCGCCTCGCGCGTCGGACTCGGTACCGGTATTGTACTCGGTACCTGCCGAGACGGTGTCGCAGCGTGACCGGCGGCGCCGTGCTGGTACCCTCGTGACCCCACAACAGTAGCCGGTCCCCTCGTGACCCCTATCGACAGCTCTGCCCGGTGCCGGTCCTCTCGTGACCCCACAACAGTAGCCGGTCCCCTCGTGACCCCATGCCGACAGCTCTGCCCGGTGCCAGTCCCCTCGTGACCTCACAACAGTAGCCGGTCCCCTCGTGACCCCATACCGGCAGCTCTGCCTGGTGCCGGTCACCTCGTGACCCATACCGGCAGCTCTGTCCGGTACTGGTCACCTCGTGACCCCATACCGACAGCTTTGCCCGGTGTCGGTCCTCTCGTGACCCCACAACAGTAGCCGGTCACCTCGTGACCCATACCGGCAGCTCTGCCCCGGTGCCGGTCCCCTCGTGACCCCATACCGGCAGCTCCTTCCGGTGTCGGTGCTGGTGAAAGTGGTCGCGGCCGGTCCCGCTGCCTCGGCCGCCACTAACCGGCGGCACCATTGCCGTCATACTCGGCTCAACAGTGTCTCGTGGCCGGACGACTCAAGTGAAGGGCGGCACAAGCTTGTCACATATGTTGCGTTATGCTGAAGTCATGTCATGGAACAGCACAGGAAATGCTGTATTATCGAAGGTCTTTGGGAGTCAGATGTGCCTGGGCTGTCACTCAGTGCTCTTAGCTCTCCATAAGTGTGCCTATTGTGACTACTATTTAAGACGAGACGTCACATAATTAACGAGCTTCATTAGCATGCTGTTTTAGCCGGGTTTGTATTGTGACTGTGAGTGGCGATATCGTCAGCTGGGGCTCGGCTCCCTCCCGGTACGGCGGGGCGCCGTCTGACCGTCCGGCGGCCTGACCTTGATTTCGGAGGTATTTCCGTCAGAGGCCAGCGCTAAAAACTCGGCGTCACCTAGAAACTCATTGCGTTCCGGAGTACCGCGAGGTGTGTCCAAGGTCGTCATCTGAGGAACTTGTGGCTGGGAGGACAACAAAAGGCGATATATGGCTGCTTAACTGTCATAACTTATAGCATAAACAGTGCAACAGCTGGAGAAAGGGGGAGTGAAAATACAAGCAAGAAAGGGGGGGGGAGGAATGGTCACGTGTTGTGTGGTAACATCCATTATTCTGGACCCTTGTAAAATGTACAAAATATGGCGTTTTGCTAGCATGAAGCAGTGCAATGTCTCAATTTTCAACGGATCGTTGATTGGTACTCTCTGACCCTGAGATAGAGGTGAAATTCATATGTTATGTCATTGCGTTATAAAAAGTATAATGAAGTGTAACCTCATGCTCATATTAGTATCAAATAACAAAAGAAAATCCAAAATATATGAGCCTTCTTCAGTGGATAATGGCAAGATGAACAAGAGAGAACAATTACATATACGAAACAAGGAAACTCGCGCGATAATTTAGCACTCACTCCGCAAACAACAGCGTCTTGCACACACCGCAGCTAACACTAAAAATCTACACCACAAGCACGCACAACATATATACTAACATATTCCTACCAGTCAGTCAGCCCAACATCGCAACCTTTACATCACTCGCAAAACAAAAATTGGTTGGGCTCGCCGTAACGTCCCGCACACTCAGTAACATACACACATGCGTCTTTAAATACATATATAACACAACAATAATAATCCTAAAAGTGAGTATGCCATCGCCTTCATTTAACATGATCACAATAGTTTGGTAATGAAAAATATTCGACATCTGCGAGATCAGGTGGTAGACCGAATGTGTGCGTACGCAAAAAAGTCGTACCGAAGAAAGCAAGCGAAAGTTTAGTTCTGAATATGGTACTGACTTAATCAGTGTCCATGAGGATGACATGATGTTTAGTACTGGTTTGTGATTCCGAATTTCTATTGATTCCGCAATTTTGAGATCTGCCATGTCTTTGCAAATCTGAAGTATCGAAATAGTGAGTGTGTTTTGATCAATTTTGATGTTTGTGTGGCACTTCATGAAGTGTTCTCCTAAAGGGGTGTTGTTAGTCTTGTTTTTCGCGTCTCTTAAGTGTTTGCTGATGCATAGTCTTACAATTCGCTTACTTTCTCCTATGTATGAGGTGTTGTGTGTGCACAGGTTACATGTAATCATATATACTGCGTTTTTGGAATGACATTTTTCTTTTAAGCCTGACATACAGCAATTGCATTTTTTTTTGCCTGCTGGACACGGTGGTTTTTCTAGTGCTGAGCTTGTGAGTTTGTCTGTGAGAGTTTGGCCACTCTGCCATGCTATCCGCACTGGCAGCTTTGAGGTTTTAGCCATGGAATCAATTTTTCTCGAAAGCTTGTCATCTATGTAAAGAAGGCTAATGTACATAGTGTCCGGGAGGTTGTGGGGCTGTTTGGGAGCATGGCAGCTCTGTCTAGGGTTATGTGTTTTGACTAATATTTTTTTTTGTATTCTTTTAGCAGGGTATCCGTTTGACAAGAAAGGCTATTCAATTTTTTGCATGCCACGAATTTGGGCCGGGATGAAGCTACCGAGTCGCTTCGCTCTCAGCAGTTGTGCGTATAACACCGATCTTTTAGTTTGCATTGGATGTGCGGACGTATATGGAAGGATGATAGGCGAGGCCATGGGTTTGATGTAGAGCTCTGTGGTTAGGCTACCGTTTTCTTCTAGTTTTATCAGGGTGTCAAGGAATGGTACTTTTTTATCAGAATGGTCACTACGTTCAATGGAGAATTTCAGTGAAGGATGGAAGTTGTTCAAGAAGTCAAAAAATGCGTCTAGTGTATCGGATCCGTGTGTCCAGATGCCAAAAATGTCATCAATGTATCTCATGTATATAGCTGGTTGGAGATCAGCAGAAGTAAGCATCATGCTTTCTATCGCATCCATGAAAATGATGGCTAGTGGAGGGGCCATTCGGCTTCCCATAGCGATACCCTGGTTTTGTTTATAAAAACGTTGTCCGAACCTGACATAATTGTTGCTTAAAGGAAATAGTTCACCTTCAACATGGGGTTTGAACTGAAATAGCAGTTGTGTAGCCCGTGTTGAGAAATCCTTATCTGGAACTTTTCTTGGCTGAAAAGACTCTCCAGCCGAAGATATTTGACTTTTTGGCGAAGGAATACGGCGCATATATGATGTACCGTACCGTCTGAAAGTGCCAGCACTGCCATGGAGCATGCGCAGACCAATAACGCACACCATAAAATCAATAATTTACAACCTTCTGTCCTGAATTGGCGCGATGTAGGACCATTTTTAATAAGAAAAAAAGAAACTGTATTAAAAAATATATAATAAAATCGTGTTCTGAAAAAAATTCCGAAGGTGAACTATTTCCTTTAAGCAGTGAGAGAGCAAGCTTTCGATGGTATCTAAGTCAAGGCCTAAGAGATCTATCCTCTCTTTGTTTCTAGCGATGAGCTTCATAGTGGATCCAATGGCTTCTTTAATGGGGATATTACCATAGAGATTAGCCACGTCTACTGAAAAGAGGATCGAGTCCCCCGAAACCCCACTCGGGAAAGCCTGGCTAAGGCGGCCTAGGAAGTCATATGTGTTTTTGAGGTGTGACGGAACAAAGGCGAGGAGTTGGGATATCATTCTTTCTAAGAACCACGTTAGTTTGTCTAGGGGATCCACACATGCAGATACTATGGGCCTCAGAGGTATATCCGAGGTTACACTTCATTATACTTTTTATAATAATTATGCTCAGAATAACGTTTGAAACAATTAAAACTCATTGCATTATCCTAACATATGTGACCCGTACGGCGATTTGCACCCACATAACACATTCCAGCATACTGAATATAACCCACATTCCAACATACTGAATATAACCCACATCCAACATACTGAATATAACCCACATTCCAAGATACTAAATATAACCCACATTCCAACATACTGAATATAACGCACATTCCAACATACTGAATATAACCCACATTCCAACATACTGAATATAACCCACATTCCAACATACTGAATATAACCCGCATTCCAACATACTGAATATAACCCGCATTCCAACACACTGAATATAACCCGCATTCCAACATACTGAATATAACCCACATTCCAACATACTGAATATAACCCACATTCTAACATACTGAATATAACCCACATTCCAACATACTGAATATAACCCACATTCCAACATACTGAATATAACCCACATTCCAACATACTGCATATAACCCACATTTCAACATACTGCATATAACCCACATTGCAACATACTGAATATAACCCACATTCCAACATACTGAATATAACTCTCATTCCAACATACTGAGTATAACCCACATTCCAACATACTGAATATAACCCGCATTCCAACATACTGAATATAACCCACATTCCAACATACTGAATATAACCCACATTCCAACATACTGAATACTGAATATGATTAAACACATTGCCGTGACGCACAGCCACGGACCACCCATAGTCAGCAGCAGTGACATGCTCCTCTTGTGCTGCCGGCTCTGAACTATCAGCAGACGACCGAGGCGCGAACTATCAGCAGACGACTGAGGCGCGAACTATCAGCTTCAGCCGCTCAGAAGACGAGCGACGGCGGCTGGAAATGTCAGACGAAAGCCGTGAGCCGTGGAGGGAGGGAGGTGGAGGGGTGGGGCTGGCAAGGCCATGTGCCGAGATGTGCCTGGCTGCACGTGCAATGTGCATAGTCCGCACCGTGAAGGACATGCATTTATGACCTGCAGGGGCCAGTATCATAATCGTGAATCGAGAAGCCTCCATGTCGTTTCTTATATGTGCAACTCGGTAAGTGTATATGGATACAGGTGGGTACGCCCTCGATTGCCAGACCAACGGGACGCTTATCCGTAATCTTCAAGCATGAAGCAGTTTTCAGACAATGTTATAATACATCCTTACCAGGTAGGTATTGGGAAGGCCAAAGGAAATTGCGATACTTAATAGCATAAGCCGAACTTGTAAAAGGAACTGACACAATATGATGAAGGTTATGGAAGGTATTAGTGTATGAAGTGGATTGGATTAATTCAATGATGCAATCCAATCCATTGTGTTTGGATCGCATTGGATGCGAGAGTTCGGTTAGAAATGTTGATTGCACGACTCGAACGGCCTGGATTTATTTTTATATGTTGAATATTCAAGAACGAAACGCTAAGAAAATGTGCATGATAGGCAGTTGATTATTCATGATGATTTATTATTTTTGGGAAAAAAATATTTCTCAAGGAATAGCACATTGCAACAACTTGTATTTAAATAAAACTATTCACAACTTTCAGTAACCCAGAATGGACAATGGACTGGATGGGATCGAATTTAAACTTGAAAAACCTAATGGATTTTGATAATTGGATTGGATGCAAATTACAACTTAATGGATTTGGATTGAATCAGACCTGAATGGAATGATCCATTTCATACTCTGAAAGATATCTAATGGACATTCCGCACTGTTTGTCCTATTAGGTATAGATCTTGAGCCGTGCAGACATTCTAGTTGGCTATGCAATGGCTGACCCGACTGGTGCAGATAGTGATTCTGGCGGCTGCCGAATGCAGTGAAGTGAGCTCTGCCTTGTGTACACTGTTGACTGTACAGCACGGTAAATACTTACCTCTTTGCTGGTTGTCTGCACTGCAGACTGGTTATTTATTCGCCTTTTTGGAAGGATTCAATCACGATTCATTTTGGAATATGAATGATTCAGTCCATGGGTGGAGCTTTTCCAAGAAAGTTGGTGGGGCAAAATGCCATTTTGCGCGTGTTTTGTTTGGTTGAGGTGAAAATGACCATTTTAATTCCGGATGACCTCCAAATCTGACAGGAGTTGGTGGGGCAAAACACAAAATTGGTGGGGCAGTGGCCCCACCATTTGAATAGGAAACTCCACCCATGGTTCAGTCACCGTTTGATTCATAGATAACCATTTTGAGAAATGATTTCGATTCAAAGAATCAATTTTTTTTTTATCAAATCACGTTTGACTCACCATTGAAATAGCATTGCACAGTCTTTTTTATTCAACCAGCCTTGTTTCTATGCGGGTTTTGATTCAATCATGATTCATGATCAAAATAACCGGCGGTGAATCGATTCAATTCTTCGATTCAAGAAATTTTGATTGAACGATTCCGATCGATTCAATCAGAGTCGAATCAATAGCCAGTCTGCTGCACTGTAGACCACTGTAGCACGAACCAGTGCGCCTCAACCATCACTGCAGTCTGTCTCACTATCAGATCAGTGCCGCATGACAATCAGTATGCGATTACCAATGACCCTGGCCCCTGGGGATATCCATTATCCATGACATACAGCCAAAAATACTGATCAAGATGCTGCGCACACTCCACGATTCAACTGCTGGAATAGCACGGTGTCTGGACGGCAGCGGAGCAACAGCGCGACAACAGAGGCACAACAGGGAAATATAGAAGGAACAGCAGTGGGGCATAACAGTGTGACAACGGCGGAACATCATTGGGGCGACAACAGTCATGGGTGGAACTGTATATACTTTCGGGGTTGTAGCTTCAACTGCATCCTCAAAAATTACGACCCCAATTATGAATATTACAAACCCAACATTGCCAGTAAATGCATAAGTAAATACATACTACGAACGGTACGCAATATCACCAAAGGATTTTTAAATAACAATAATAACCAGTAAGCCGCCGTAGTTGGCGATGAACGAGCGAGCGCGAAGGAAATGTATGGTGAGGTTCCTATGCGGACGCATAAGGGTGCTGCTTTCCTAGTACTGTTGCCTGACACCACACCAAATTTCGATTCGATCAGCCAAGTAGTTTCTGAGATACAAAAAGGGGCGCGCACTTGCGAACGTGCAGAGGCACCCCACCCCCTGACTTGTGGGAAGGCGGCGGCTGAGGGGACCCTAACCACACACCAAATTTGAACACAATCGGCTCAACCGGTCCTGGTATATAGAATAGGGGTGTGCACGTCCGCACGTGCAGAGGCACTCCACCCCTGAGTTATGGGAAGGCAGAGGCTGATGGGTCCCTAACCACACACCAAATTTTCACACAATCGGCCAAGCCGTTGCGGAGTTTTTGCGAGAAAGCACTTTTCAACACCCCTCACGCGGGACGTGCCACGCTCAGTGATAGTCACCCACGTGAGTCGGCTCTGGTTTCAAACAGGGATATAGGGTGGATGAGGCTACTCAGCAAAGAAGTCCCCTTGTCAATCTGACGTGCGGTTACAGAGATATGAGCTTCTGAAAAGCGTCGCCACGGGCCGGGCCCGGCCGCTCATATTCAGATTTTCCCCTACTTTACGGAAGGACGAGCGAGCTGGAATGAGCTCACACGTAATCACCGATGTATTGATGGCTCTCATATGACTCATATGACGTCCTGGTGTTATCCCGCCTTTACCGGAGGGTGATTCCCGGTTTGATTGATAATCAGTAATTTGATCCATAGCTTCGTTTCAAAGGCAGGAAGTGTGTACTAACGTGCATTACTATGTTCTTTGGAACGTGAGATGCAAGGTAGAACTGTATAGAGATATAGGTTTGTATTAACACGCGCCCTGGAGGGCCTCTGCAAATTACACGCACTGGAGGAGGGGGGGGGGGGGGGGGGGGCAAGGCGGAAGATAAAGGCCCGATAAGAAATACAATAACGAAAATTGTAGGGTGAAGAGATTCTGTGGGGAACTCTGTTTTGTAAAAAAAAATCATGACCCTATAGGTTAATATCTCCAAGGTCAAATAAGGTCAAATATGCTAAAATTTGATTGTTATGCGCTCCTTGGCTTGCCATTGTTATGGAACGCAGTGATTGCGTGTATATGTATATACCCCGAAATGGGCTTAAATGATTTGTTGGAAAATATAATGATACAATAGGGATGATAGAAGTTGCATTTGACCTCACGCCATTTAGGTACATACCGGTAAGGCGCCGTAGTTGGCGATGAACGAGCGAGCGCGAAGGAAATGTATGGTGAATTTCAACTCGATAGGGCAAGTAGTTTCTGAGATATAAAAAAGGGTGCGCTCGTGCAGAGGCACCCCACCCCTGACTTGTGGAAAAGTGGCGGCTGAGAGGTCCCTAACCACACACCAAATTGTGAACACCATCGGCTCAGGCGCTACTGAGATATATATAATAGGGGTGTGCAGTGTGCACGTGCGCACGTGCAGAGGCACCCCACCCCTGACTTGTGGGAAGGCGGCGGCTGAGAGGTCCCTAACCACACACCAATTTCGAATACAAAAAAGGCTCAGCCGTTCCTGATATATAGAATAGGGGTGTGCACGTGCGCACGTGCAGATGCACCCATCCCTGACTTGTGGGAAAGTGGCGACTGAGTGGTCTCTAACCACACACCAAATTTGCACACCATCTGCCCAGCCGTTGCGGAGTTTTTGCGAGACAACAATTTTCAACACCCCTCACGCGGCACGCGCCACGCGCAGTGGTAGTCAGTAGTCACCCATGTGAGTCGGCACTGGTCTCAAACATGGTAAGTTGGATGGGGCTGCTCAGCAAAGAAGACCGCTTGTCAATCGGACGTGCGGTTGCAGAGATATGAACTTCTCAAAAGCGTCGCCACGGGCCGGGTTGGGCCGGGGCGCTCATACTCATATTTTTCCCTTGCACCACGGAAGGACGAGCGAGCGCTTCGTGCTCGCTCGTAACAAAACAATTAATAAATATGAGCACTTAAAAGGACTAACTTTCAAATGTTAGTCAGGTTTGCCATAAAATAGCATTTAAAATCGAACATTACAACATATTATCCCAAAATTACTTAGAAAGACTATATAGGTACCTGCATGTAGCCAAGTATATTTGTTGATGATTGTTGATTTACTATCCATGTGAAGCTGGCGCTGATGCTTCGATACTAAGTGAGAACTGCAGACTGTGTGCGCAGTGGCGACGGATTGTATTTTCGAATGGGGGCAAAAAGGAAGGGGCCCCTCGGCCAAAGGGTCACCCTTTCATGCCCAAAGGCCCCCCACCCAAAACAAAATGATGTTGCGAAATGGTATCTCCTCGGATTTAGGCCGCTATATTTTGCAGGGCCCCTAAATGGTCGCAAAAAAACGTCGGACATGGCCATGTTGAAGTCTCATACCTTCCGAGGGCCCCTCAGGCCTACCAAGGGCCCCATAGGCCTACCAAGGGTCCCCTCAGGCCCACCAAGACCCCCCCCCCCTCAGGCCCACTGAGGGCCTTTTCTGTCGGCCTTAGAGGTCCCCTCAGGCTGGCTGGGGGCACCTCGGGTCCCTCGGTCAACTTCTTGGAGGGCCCCTCTTACAAATGTAGGGGGGGGGGGGGCAACATCATGTTTCCCTCAACTTCTTGAGTGTGTGTGTGTGGGGGGGGGGGGGGGGTCAGCTGCCCCCCCCCCCCTATCCGCCGCCCCTGCGTGCGCGCGATTCTTTCTCTCCTTTCGTTGCTGTTGATCCGGACATCCAGTTACTGTATAATGGTGTGTACGTGCAGAATGTACAGCGATCTTTCCGTAGCCAATCAGCAACGTATTGATAATTGGATGTTGGATAGCTGGGATAGTTCATGTATAGCTCGCGTTTCACTTAGTCAGCTGTAAACTGTTTGTTGAAAATCAAACAGATAATACAACCTATGTTAATTCTATGGTGTTGAACTACTTTCAATTTTGCAATTTTTTTTCGTGTTTTTTCTTTCTTCCTGAGTCGCTTTTACTTCCCCCTGCCCCCCCCCCCTCCCGGTCGCCGACTCAATTCAACCCCAACGAAAAACAAAAAGTTCCGCCTCGACAACAGTATACCAGCGGTAGCGGAAACTACTGAACAACATCCAGCAAAGAACGCCATAACAGTGCAACAGAGTTGGAATTATGTGAGACAATAGTAAGACTGCAGTGGGATCAGGGACGTAGGAACGTCACGAAAAGTGGGGGGGGGGGGGAGGTCCGTGAAACTGTGAACTCGTTTTGAGAGAACCCCAATCCCCCTATGGAATATTTATTTGCAGATGTGGGATGTTCTCGTCTTGGCGAACCTTTTGCCATCAAACTATTTTCTCACCAAGCAAAAATACAGATTTTAGCCAAAATATGGCTGAAAAGTGAGGGGGCCATGCCCCCCCCCCCTACCTGTTCCTGCGCCTATGAGTGGGATAAACAGAGTGGAAACAGCGAGACATCAACCGAATAGCAGGTAGGAAAACAGCTGCATTAGCCGCGGAACAACTCGGCGTAACACCAGCCTGGGAACGCAGCTCTCACACGGGAGACGGCGCTCGCTGTCGAGAGCTGTCTGGGTAAACCAAGTCGACGGCGGCACAAAGGATTGGCGCGGAGTGTCTCGAGCCGCGGCGGCTCAGTGACGGAGGCCGCCGCTTCTGAGGGTCGTGAGAACCACGCCCAACTGCACATCCGGCCATATTCTGACGTTCACGCACTGCACTGATGGCAGTACACTGCACTGATGGCAGCACACTGCACTGATGGCAGCGCACTGCACTGATGGCAGCACACTGCACTGATGGCAGTACACTGCACTGATGGCAGCACACTGCACTTATGGCAGCACACTGCACTGATGGCAGTACACTGCACTGATGGCAGCACACTGCACTGATGGCAGCACACTGCACTGATGGCAGTACACTGCACTGATGCAGTAAACTGCACTGATGGCAGCACACTGCACTGATGGCAGTACACTGTACTGAGGGCAGCACACTGCACTGATGGCAGCACACTGTACTGATAGCAGCACACTGCACTGATGGCAGTACACTGCACTGATGGCAGTAAACTGCACTGATGGCAGCACACTGCACTGATGGCAGTACACTGCACTGAGGGCAGCACACTGCACTGATGGCAGCACACTGTACTGATAGCAGCACACTGCACTGATGGCAGTACACTGCACTGATGGCAGTACACTGCACTGATGGCAGTACACTGCACTGATGGCAGCACACTGCACTGAGGGCAGCACACTGCACTGATGGCAGCACACTGTACTAATGGCAGCACACTGCACTGTGCCGGCCACACACGCTGAAGTTTCGAGACATGGCAATGAAGCGGCTATATTTCTATGCGTTTTTGGGTACCGAATTATTAGCGCATAATCAAACAAGATGATTTATGCCGCTGGTTGCCGCTGTTTCATCATTATGCCGCTGGTTGCCGCTGTTTCATCATTATGCCGCTGGTTGCCGCTGTTTCATCATTATGCCGCTGGTTGCCGCTGTTTCATCATTATGCCGCTGGTTGCCGCTGTTTCATCATTATGCCGCTGGTTGCCGCTGTTTCATCATTATCCCGCTGGTTGCCGCTGTTTCATCATTATGCCGCTGGTTGCCGCTGTTTCATCATTATGCCGCTGGTTGCCGCTGTTTCATCATTATCCCGCTGGTTGCCGCTGTTTCATCATTATGCCGCTGGTTGCCGCTGTTTCATCATTATGCCGCTGGTTGCCGCTGTTTCATCATTATGCCGCTGGTTGCCGCTGTTTCATCATTATGCCGCTGGTTGCCGCTGTTTCATCATTATGCCGCTGGTTGCCGCTGTTTCATCATTATGCCGCTGGTTGCCGCTGTTTCATCATTATGCCGCTGGTTGCCGCTGTTTCATCATTATGCCGCTGGTTGCCGCTGTTTCATCATTATGTCGCTGGTTGCCGCTGTTTCATCATTATGCCGCTGGTTGCCGCTGTTTCATCATTATGCCGCTGGTTGCCGCTGTTTCATCATTATGCCGCTGGTTGCCGCTGTTTCATCATTATGTCGCTGGTTGCCGCTGTTTCATCGTTATGCCGCTGGTTGCCGCTGTTTCATCGTTATGCCGCTGGTTGCCGCTGTTTCATCATTATGCCGCTGGTTGCCGCTGTTTCATCATTATGCCGCTGGTTGCCGCTGTTTCATCGTTATGCCGCTGGTTGCCGCTGTTTCATCATTATGCCGCTGGTTGCCGCTGTTTCATCATTATGCCGCTGGTTGCCGCTGTTTCATCATTATGCCGCTGGTTGCCGCTGTTTCATCATTATGCCGCTGGTTGCCGCTGTTTCATCATTATGCCGCTGGTTGCCGCTGTTTCATCATTATGCCGCTGGTTGCCGCTGTTTCATCATTATGTCGCTGGTTGCCGCTGTTTCATCGTTATGCCGCTGGTTGCCGCTGTTTCATCATTATGCCGCTGGTTGCCGCTGTTTCATCATTATGCCGCTGGTTGCCGCTGTTTCATCATTATGCCGCTGGTTGCCGCTGTTTCATCATTATGTCGCTGGTTGCCGCTGTTTCATCATTATGTCGCTGGTTGCCGCTGTTTCATCATTATGCCGCTGGTTGCCGCTGTTTCATCATTATCCCGCTGGTTGCCGCTGTTTCATCATTATGCCGCTGGTTGCCGCTGTTTCATCATTATGCCGCTGGTTGCCGCTGTTTCATCATTATGCCGCTGGTTGCCGCTGTTTCATCATTATGTCGCTGGTTGCCGCTGTTTCATCATTATGCCGCTGGTTGCCGCTGTTTCATCACTATGCCGCTAGTTGCCGCTGTTTCATCGTTATGCCGCTGGTTGCCGCTGTTTCATCGTTATGCCGCTGGTTGCCGCTGTTTCATCATTATGCCGCTGGTTGCCGCTGTTTCATCGTTATGCCGCTGGCGTGGTTCATCTTTGCGCCAATCGTTAGGTGAGTGGCGTATCATGCCACGCGGGAAAATAACGCGCACATATTTGATAATTCCGCAAATATGGTTACAAATTAAGATTCTCCGAATTATTTCTCTTATAAGTCACATTTCTTGGTTGAGGACGACATCTGCAAAGAGGATCGGTCACGTTATCTTCCTCAGATATTTTTTTTGTGAATTAGCTTCGTAAGTTACGTCTTGTCAGACCAAGCCACATATCATTGAAACAAGGCTTGGCAGGCTTAGCAGTCTGGCTCTTTTAGCTTACAGCGGCCGCACCAGCTTTGAAGCACTACAGCAATAGAGCTCTCTTTTGTTTTGCAGCTCAGACTCCAGACAGAGCGCTCTTGATTGGTGAGCCGAGATAAGGCTTCGGCCACAGCCGAGACCAGTGCCCGGGGGATCGCCTCCCTGTCTCCCAAGTCCCAGTTGCCCACTGTCTGGTTGAGTACCTACACTGGGAGACTGAAGCTCTCTGAAGATACACGGAACCAAACAGCTCACCACCGGTCTGCGCCCTGCGGAGATAACCGTATAACCGTAACCGATAACCGTAGATAACCCCGTAAAACAATGAGTGATTGGTCTTAAGTGGACATTCCCTGTCTCTCAGTCCCTGCAGCCGACTGGACTCGAGTTTCCGAATCTCTGGTCTGAAGCACATGAATCAGGAAGGCTGGGAGGCTGAGAAAGGATAGACTGGCCGGCTGACTCGTTCCACTGAACTATTGGTGTCCGGACACATTGGTGAATGTCATTTTGCTGAATGTCATTTTGCCGAATGTCATTTTGCCGAATGTCATTTTGCCGAATGTCATTTTGCCGAATGTCATTTTGCCGAATGTCATTTTGCCGAATGTCATTTTGCCGAATGTGATTTTGGGGAATGCATATGCATTGGAAAGGAGGAAACCCCCTTGTCGAAGGACACTTTGACAAACATGTCTTTTTGTCGAAATGTGAATATGCCGAAAGCAAAATGGTCAATGCCTTTTTGTCGAAATGCCTTTTTGCCGACGTGTCAAAATGTCGAAATGTCTTTTTGCCGACATGTCATTTTGTCGAAATGTCATTTTGTCGAAATGTCATTTTGTCGAAATGTCATTTTGTCGAAATGTCATTTTGTCGAAATGTCATTTTGTCGAAATGTCATTTTGTCGAAATGTTGAAAAAATCGAAATGATTTTTGCCGAATGACATTTAACGAAATGTGAAAAGGTCGAAATGC
>JAXIVJ010004477.1:0-82497 GCA_036785665.1 Chirona hameri | reverse complement strand
GCGAAATGGCGTCGTTTTCCGCTATTTCCAAAAAACCTAAGGGGGGAGAGTATTTCCGCCCCCACTGTCGGATCCAGGAGGCGGACATCAGGGGAAAATGCCCCCCCCCCCACAGGAATCTGGGGGAGGGGGGGGGGGGGCATGCAATACAAGTATGCCCCCCCCCGCGCGTTCCCGGCACTGAACGTGAAAAACAATGATCTTAGGAGAAAACTTCATGAAAACGAAAGTTTTTCTCTTAAGTGATTTAATTTTAGTTTTGATGTATCTCTTGCTTTCAATGAGAGACAAAACAGCGCACTTGATGCAATTCAAGCAGTCCCGGTGACACTCGCCCCGCTGGGGGGAGGGGGGGGGGGCAGAATCTGCCACCTACCGGATTTTCTCAATAACTATACAACTCTAATAGATATCAACGTGAACCTATAGTACCTTATACTACATCAATTATACGTCTTCTCACCAAATTTCAATGAAATTAATGAAGTATTTGGGGAGATAACAACGTTTTAATGACGTCATGTTATTCCATTTTTGGTGGAAGAACAATAAATGTTTGATTTTTGTAATAGAGTTTCAAAGCAAATTGCAAATATAAAACGTCAAAAGAAAAGAAATGTCATTCTCTTCCAAATGGCCATCTAGAATTTGCTATTTTTGGGGTTTTTTGAACCCCAGAAATATTTTTTTTCTCGGAAAAATGTCCTCAAAAAAATTTCCTTTGTGAATTCGAAAAGTGAATTTCGTAAGCTCGAATACCAAAATAAGGTGACCGTCGCAAATTCGCGGAGGGAAAAAATGGGGGCTACCTTTTTGCCACAAAAAGATATCCCCAAAAATGAGGGTACCTTTTGCCCCCCCCCCCCCCCCAGTGGTTTTCCCCTTAAAATAGGCCCTGAGAACCATGCAACGTTGCATCATCTACTGATATTTGTTGTACCTATTGTTATAGGGATGCAAGAATAATGTTTCCATATTCATCCATGATGACATCACTTGCTGATTCCATGGGTGCTGCAAAATAGTTTTGGACAATTGATGTTTTGCGTATTTGAAGTAGGTAATAGAATCAAAGCATCATTCAATATTCCACAAATAAGATAGAAAACACCATTATTATTTTTGGTTCTGACCATATGAGAGCAATAATTTTATTCAACTCTTTTGGTGGAAGAACAATAAATGTTTGATTTTTGTAATAGAGTTTCAAAGCAAATTGCAAATACAAAATGTCAAAAGAAAAGAAATGTCATTCTCTTCCAAATGGCCATCTAGAATTTGTTATTTTTGGGGGTTTTTGAACCCCAGAAATATTTTTTTCTCGGAAAAATGTCCTCAAATTTTTTTTTATTTGTGAATTCGAAAAGTGAATTTCGTAAGCTCGAATACCAAAATAAGGTGACCGTCGCAAATTCGTGGAGGGAAAAAATGGGCATGGGCAAATGGGATTTACATGACACAGTATTTTTGCCAGTATTGAATATTTTACCACAATAACTACAGATGCATGATGCTGTGGCTATTTTGGTCTGGGTATGCCACAAATTGTATGTTATTTTTCAGAATCCAACATGATTTTACATTGGCACAGTTTTTATGCCAGTATTGAATATTTAAACATAATTGTGTTCATTTAATTTTATATGTGATAAGAGATAAAGAGATTGTGCCAAGATACCTGGAAAAGATAACAAGATCCAGCAAATACATTTCACTAAACTTTGGAAACAATACTTGATCGATCAAGAATGTTGGCATTAGGTATCCAAAATTTTACCTATAATTTGGCAAGCTCTTCAGATAGAGCTCTAAGAAAATCCAGGATCAGGGATACTAAAAAAAAATGAGAGGGGAAGTGGTATTTGTTAAAATTGTATTGCATGAAGAAAGGGGAAAATTCTCTCTTTCCCCATTCAAAATCATTCCTATCCACTGACCAGGATCCTCCATGATATTGAACAAATTTGGATCTACTAATATCACCATCATCATCATCATACATTTATTTGCCTTGACAATAGGTGAAACTCAGGATGGACACATTGGTGCACGTCAGGGTTGTGCTCGACTCAGAGTCGGTGAGTCAGATTTGACTCAATTCTGACTCAAATCAACTTGAGTCAGAGTCGAGTCGTTTAAGAAAAATAGGGGCTCTCCTTGTGTCAGAGTTGAGTCGCTTTAACAAAATAAGGGCTCAACTTGAGTCAGAGTCGAGTCGCTTAATCAAAATAGGGGTTTGAGTTGAGTCAGAGCGAAGTCGCATGGATGTCGCTTGAGTCAATGTTGAGTCACCTGGATGCTGCTTGAGTCAAAGCTGAGTCGACTCAACCTCTTACAAGTCAAAGTCACATCTGATATAACAAGCAAAACAATCGGAGCAACTAAATAATAAAGGGGTCCAAACAATGTTCTAGAGTGCTTTTCAAACCCACATAAATCAATAACATAAACAATACGTAGCTGTGCTGGTGCGAAATAATAATAATAATAATTATTATTATTATTATTGTTATTAGGAACATATATTTGAATATAGCTTACAATGCAGCTGGATGCAGTAGATATTTATGATAATGCAATATTCATTAATGTGCCTTGATCCAGAGTAAATCAAAATAAAAGTGTTTACCTATATGATATAATATTCTAATGAGTTTTTGCAAGTCAAATACATTTGAATCAAAGTCGTTAAGTTAGTTGAACTTGAGGTCAAAAATGAGTCGACTCAAGCAATTTTCACATGAGTCAAAGTTGAGTCGACTAAACAAAAACAAAATCCCGCTTGAGTCAGAGTTGAGTCGGGGGTAAAAGCAAATGCGTCAAAGTTGAGTCGACTCAAACAAATTGTCCCCCTCGCTTTAGTCAGAGTTGAATCAGGGGTAAAAGCAAATGAGTCAAAGCTGAGTCGACTCAAAACAAATAATTTTCCCGCTTGAGTCAGAGTTGAGTCAGAGTCCCTTCGTAAATGAGTCAGAGTCGAGTCAGTCTAAAAAATCTGAGTCGAGCACAACCCTGGTGCACGTTGCCATCAAAACAAAAGGATTGTTCCATAAGCTTACGCTTAAATCAGAGCACCTATCCCTTTGATCGCGAAACGCTAGTTGTAGCTATCTACTGACCACCGCGCCACAGCACATGATTTATCGGGATACTGGATTCAGATATTAGGAAGGTAATTCCTGTGATTTTTTTTTTATAATGAAGCTTAGTTGGCAAGGAGTAAGTTGAAAGCACTTGCTTGCAATGTCCTATTATTTCGGGGCAGCCCGCCTGGCCAACCGGGACGTCGCCACGATCCATCCCGGACCGGGGACAAGTGCGGGTTACCGTCCCGGTTGGCCCATAGAAAGTAAGTCGTAATACAAAAACAGATTTGCGTAAGTTATGCACAGCAACCCCATAGAGGTGACCATCTTGACATTTGAACTCAAATGTCATCTTGACATTTGAACTCAAATGTCATCTTGACATTTGAGCCCGACTTTATTCTTTCAACTATTAATAAAAACTGACCTCAGGTCAAGGTCACCAAATAACCTAAATGGGGTATATTGCATATCATCTCACGGGCATTGTCGCCAGAAATCCAATGATGACATTTGAGGGCTCCATTCTGTCGAGGATTAGGGGCAAATTAGTGCTGATGACCACAGATGATCTCAGGTGACCCTGCAAGGCCCACGGAGTACCTAATTATTTCACCTGAATTGGCAAGAATCGCCGATGGGAACATTTTGAGTATCAGTTTCATGCCAAACATGTCAAAATGAGGCATTTGAAACCTTTGGCAACTTGAAATTGAAATTTAGTCAATTGAGGCAATAGAGGCGAATTTAAGTGCCCATTGCCTTATAATGGGGAGTCCCCAGAATTGAAGTGATATGGGGTTACCGATATAAAATCCAAGATTTGCAATTTGCAATAAAAAATGCAATTTAGCGAATTCGTATTACCTATTTAGGTGCTACTCAGGATATTCCCAAGCGGAACGCTACGTTATACCTATAGCTCGCCCCCCCCCTTAGAAACATCAATATCGTCAGGTCAGATCGATGGTAAAGTTAGCCGAGGTCAATTCTGTACAAGCAACCACATTTTACAGCGGCCGTGCGCGTCATTACTACATAAACAGACAATGTGCAAGCTCCAGGGTTGTCGCTACCTAGTGGGGGTCGCCCCCACACTTATGGAAATTTTTAACATTACGACTATCGGTATT
The DNA here is from genome assembly GCA_036785665.1 of Chirona hameri. Taxonomy (NCBI): domain Eukaryota; kingdom Metazoa; phylum Arthropoda; class Thecostraca; order Balanomorpha; family Balanidae; genus Chirona; species Chirona hameri. The sequence goes on along the minus strand of JAXIVJ010004477.1, from coordinate 78,278 downwards.
GCATGACAAAAATTGACTTCAAAGGGCATCCAACCCCCCCCCCCTACACACACACACACACAGAGAGATGATAAGTACTTGATTTGACTTGGCTTTACCTGGCTTGACACGTAACAGCCGCTGCCACGTGGACAGGCACGTAACCAGGATTTCGTCCTGGGGGGGGGGGGTCGGGCGGCGCCTCAAAAGGGCCCCTTCCCGAGCGTTGAAAGGGCCCCCTTTCCAAGCGTTGAAAGCCCCCCCCCCCCCCCCCCCCCAAAAAAAAAAAACGGATGAAAAGGCACGTTACAAGGATGGAAAATGCAGTATGACAGGTATGGCATGGGCCATACCAACATTTAGAAGCTGGAGTTAGCAAACTGCCATATCAACTTTGGAACGAGCGACACCAATTTGGAATCAGCTATACCAACTTGGAATATTGTTTATGCTTAAGACCTGGAACTCTTAAACAAATGGCGCCGCAGAGCGGCGCGAACATTTTGAGTCTTATGCCCTGGATATGCATTCTCATCAATGCGTCGCATTGCGTATGGTGCGGACCTCTAAAATTGTTATATTGTGCGTTTAAAAGTGCGGTAAAAAAGGTGCTAAAGTGAACTATTTTGCCCAATTACATAGAAAAGTAGCAACATAACACATAAATGCGCCGAGAAACGGGTCGAGTTTTTTTCCTAACCCGCATATAATTGAATTTGCAGTTAAATTGCACCGCAAAGCGTACGCGAAAATTTTGAGTTTGATTCCCTGTACAACTGTATTCTTACTGTCGAAAGGCCCAAGGTCCATTCAGATCGTCTAGGGCCCCTCTGACCTTTTCAACGCCCTCCCGACCTGTTCAGGGACTCATCTGGGATCCGCGAAGAGAAAAGACATGATGTGGAGTGGGTGATATATATAATACAAAGAGGGCTTACTCTACAGGACAAATTAAAATCGGAGCTTTCGGGTATATTGTAGCACCCTGACGAAGGGTGTTATAATATACCCGAAAGCTCCGCTTTTAATATTTGTATTGTGGAGTAAATCCTCTTTGTATTTAATCTTCATCTGTGATCTCCACGTGCTTTGACCCTTCTGGTCTCACCAGGAACTCCTCTGACCTTCCAAGAAGCCCCTCATGTGTGTCAAGGGGCCCATTCGGCCTGTTCAGAGGTCCTTCCGGCTTGGCCAGGGACTGCACTGGCTGCTTTGTCGCCCTACCGACATGCTCAGGGGTAGGGGCGGCGGATTGCGGGGCGCAGGGTACCTAAATCCCCCCCCCCCAGTTGAAAATCCTGGGGAGGGGTGGGGGAGGGTCATTTTTCCCCCAGATTGAGCAGGCCAAAATCTGGGGAGGGGAAAAAATTGCCTTTATGCCCCCCAGGATTTTCGACTGGGGGTATTTTGGGTACCCTGCCCCCGCAATACGGGGCCCCTGCTCAGGGGCCCCTCTCACCTGTCCAGGGGCCCCTCCAGTCTGGCTAGGAACTCATCCGACATGTTCAAGGGGTCTTCCGACCGGCCCAGGCACCCATTCGGTCTGGCCAGGGGCCCCTCTGACTTGCCCAGGAGCCCCCCCCCCCCCGATCTGCCCAGCGACTCTTCTGGTCGGCCTGCGCTGGCTGCTTTGTCGCCCTGCCGACATGCTCAAGGGGCCCTCCGACCTACCCTGGGGCCCCTCCGTGCTGGCCAGGGGTCAATTCGGCATGTTCAGGGTCCCTTCTTACCCGCCCATTGGTCCTTTCGGTCTGGTCAGGGGCCCCTCCGATCTGCACAGAGGCCCTTTTAACTTTCCAGGGGCCCGCTGGTCTCTCCAGGGGCCCTCTAGCTTTCTAAGGAGCCCTTTCAACCTGGCAAGGGATTGCGCTGGCTGCTTTGTCGCCTTGCGACATGCGCCGAGGGCCCTCCGACCTGCCTTGGGGCCCCTCCGTGCTGACTAGGTGCCCATTCGGCATGTTTAGGGGCCCTTCTGACCCACATAGGGGCCCTTTCGGTCTGGTCAGGGGCCCCTCTGACCTGCACAGGGACCCTTTTAACTTCCCAGGGGCCCTCTGGTCTGTCCAGAGACCCTCTAACCTGCTCAGGGGCCCTTATGACCTGGCAAGGGACTGCGTTGGCCGCTATGTCACCCTGTTGACATGCTCAGGGGCCTCTCGACCTGCACAGGGCCCAGGGCCTCTCGACCTGCCCTCTGTGCTGGCTAGGGGCCCATTCGACGTGTTCAGGGGGCCCATTCGACGTGCTCAGGGGGCCCTCTGACCCGCTCAGGGTCCCTTTCGGTCTGGTCAGGGGCCCCTCTGACATGCACAGGGCTCTTTTGAACGTCGAAGGGCCTTCAGAGAGGGCCCTGGTGGCCCTAAAGGGCATCTGAAGTCCTCTTTCGCGCGGTCTCGTCAGCCTTTTTCGGCGCGCGCAGCGCGCCGAAAAGAGCCCTCGCGCTCCGAAAAGGGCCCTCCTGGCCTCCAGGGGGCGCGGCCGCCCCCGCCGCCCCCCCCCCCTTGGCTACTTGCCTGCACGTGGATGACCTCAATCAATATCTGTATCTGTAAGTTCACAATGCCTGGCGACGCGCGTGACAGGGGCCCTGGGTACGTCCAAGATATGACATTTGCATATGTTCATAGAATAGAGAAAATTGTGACAAGCCGTTTGACCCCATAACGGAATTTTTCCGAACAATACTTCCTGAAATCTGGACCGAGTTGCCCATCCGTCGGATAGGCAGTTTGCTGTGACGGGGATCTACTTTCAGTGGGCGAATAATCAGCTGATTGTCGGTCCTCATAATTCACGAAATGTACACGTATTTCACACAGCCGGTCCTCGGATTCCGGTGAGGTCCTCGACATTCCGACCTCATGGCATTTCTTTCCTAAAACGATTCTGACAAATTTCAAACGTCAGGGTACCTCTATTCGTCACTCATTTTAAGTGCCTGCATTTTGGCGGGCCTCAGGCAATCGCAACAGGTGGTCCTCTAGATACACGGTGCAGACAAGGTGCTCGTCTTACACCGTACACACGTATAGGTGTGCGTGTGTGTGTGTTGGTGTGTGTCGACAGCCGGAAACGAGCAGCAGCGTGTGAAACTATAGTTTAAATCCTGGATAGTACTCGTCTGCTTGATTTTTAGCATGTAGCTGTGCTACCGAGGATTAACAATCACACACCGATACATGTACTCAACATGTTTGCTTGCATAACGTGAAACTATTTCGGGTTCTGGACTAAACGTGGGAGGAGTTCATTTAGTGGGAGGATTTTATTGGTTAAATACTCGTCTCAAATAATTAGACAGTAATGAACAGATTTGTCTCACCTCGGATGGACTGCATTTCCGTTAAACCAAGAAATATACATATCGTTGAATAAATCCTATCTGCATTTCGATTATATCGTTCTCATTCTGCGACGATATGATCAGAAGTAGGAAAGAAAACCCCAATATGAAACATAGGTCCTGTTTTACCTTGTATGCCCGAGTTGTCATCGGAATCACCATTATACATTCCGTTTAGGCAATATTTTAGGTCATATGAAAATCATCACTTCGTAGCACTTCATTTTCATTCACCAAATATTGTTAATGCATCATTTTTTTATGTGAAAATTTATCTACAATTAAGTCGGTTGAGTGACTGTATCGAAGACTCTGGGTATAGGAGACACACTAGTGCAGCCAGGTCGAATGTCTTATGCGGCCGCAAGGAAGCAGTACCACTGGCCCGGCCAGGATGGGAAACTAACTTGATGGCTGGAACTGGCAGCCAAGACAAATTGCGTTACCTTTTTACGGTCGTGTTATTTGGGATGCTCTGCGCCTTCTTGTTCGTCTTTTTGCCCTGATCAGCCACCAAAAACCGAGCGCACCGCAAATGAATTCGTCACACGTCGAACGAGCGAACCCCCCCTCCCCCCGCTCTCACCCCCTCCACAGCCCCACCCCCCGTACCCTGCCCCCACCACCGAGTTAAACAGCTTCTCGCCGACGAGGCGAAGGCTTACATCCAGTGTGCTGTGCGCTGTGTGCAGTGTGCGCGACATTGAGCTTCAACCGCACAGCGTCCGGCCAGTGTGCTGTGTGCTGTGTGCTGTGTGTGCGACATTGAGCTTCAACCGCACAGCGTCCGGCCAGTGTGATGTGTGTTGTGTGCAGTGTGTGCGACATTGAGCTTCAACCGCACAGCGTCCGGCCAGTGTGATGTGTGCTGTGTGCAGTGTATGCGACATTGAGCTTCAACCGCACAGCGTCCGGCCAGTATGATGTGTGTTGTGTGCAGTGTGTGCGACATTGAGCTTCAACCGCACAGCGCCCGGCCAGTGTGATGTGTGCTGTGTGCAGTGTGTGCGACATTGAGCTTCAACCGCACAGCGTCCGGCTAGTGTGATGTGTGCTGTGTGCAGTGTGTGCGACATTGAGCTTCAACCGCACAGCGCCCGGCCGTCGCCCATAACAGCGGAATTAATCAAAACAGCGACGCCTCCTGATGATTTAGTCATTCAGCGCTCAGTGATTGGAAGCTGACGAGAACCCCGGGAATCGGACACCTCACTCCCACGTCACCCGCATCACGTCGACACCGATCTGAACCGCGCTTCCGTCGTGTCCGGCGCCTCCGACAACGGACGGGTGGTGTGATCGAATCCAGAGGATGGGATTGGCCACCCAGATCGAGCATCATCTGACGGGTGATCGGAACGGTAGCAGAAATCCGGCAGCGCCGTCTGCCGTGTGGCAGGGATCACCTGACGGGCGGGTGGTACTGTACTGCTCATCACCTATATGATAATCACTCCGAGGCTAATCACTAAATGATTATCACTCCGGCCGGAGTGTGGGCCGGAGTGTGGGCGCCGGTACCACGTCTGTCCGTCAGAAACAGTGGCTCCGTGGTTCCGTTAATTAAGAAATGAGGTTTGAGTGACACGTCCGGCTATCTAGATAATTGTCTCAGCGGCGGAACGAAAGAAATGAATACAAATGAATGCGAGTGTTTACCGGTACTTGCCTAGAGAGACAGCAGACGAAAAAGAGTGAATGCAATTAGCAAGATCAATCATCCAAACCAAACCTGAACATAAGTGTGTCGCAATTGATCTACCTTATCTCCAGGTCAGGTGCCAGACTTTGGCTTGTAACACGTCACGAGATTGATTTATAAGTGAGGGACGTGGGTCGTCACCTGTAAGGGTTGTCCGATAGCCACCTTTGTTACACTAATTGAGGTGATGGCTGCATCTGTGCGCGAGCGCGCGCGTGTATATGCGCGTCACCCGATCTCTTTGCGCCTACGCAGTACGCAGCGCTGAGCTCTTATATCGTTCTCAGATGTTTGTGCCGGTTTGTTGTGGTGATGCAGATGCCGTTTGACACCGATTCGGCCCGCTTGGCGCGCGTGGACGGCCTTGGACGGTGGACGTGTTTGTTCAGGTCGCGGCGCACTTTCATTGTTGTGATAGCTCCACGAATAAAACCGGCTGCTGCTGCTGCAATAGTAATGGCGTGAAAACGGCCCGCGTCGGTTTGTTTACGATCGTGCGTGACGTGATTCGTCAGTGGATCCAGATGGTGGCAGATCATGTGTGGACGTAATTAATATCGGAATGAGCATGCTCCGCTCTGGTCTTTCGACACACAATGCACATTGGTAATTCTGGCAGATCTCACAGGTAATGACTGGCAGGTCCATGGTGCTGGAGCAATGACTGGCAGGTTGGTTGTTATAGGGCCTTGGGCACTGGGCAGGTCACAGGAAAGTGAATGGACATCATTCAGGGCACGTGCTGGACGAATAAGGACCGCCCGGAGTCAGCAGACAGGTTCCTTTGACGTGTCACATGTCATCACATCGGCAACGGAGCGGAACTAATCTTATGGACCGGGTTTGACCCCAGAGCAATATTTTGACAGTGAGTGAGGCGGATAAGTGAAACGCTGCGTTTAGCCAGGAAGCATTATGAGATTAGGTCAGTTCATGCATCAGTGGTGCGAAACTACGGAAGTAACATAAAGTTTGCATTGCTTCCTTGCTTGATATTCACATTAAGACAGCACATAAGCCCTTATTTCTACCAGCCATTGTTACCTTCCACTCAATAATAAAGGTCTACAAGTCTGCATTTTCTTATAAGAGCTTCTTAGACCATAATCTTCTGTGTAAATGAAATGATGTGATAATAAGAAGTGAAGGCTTCCATGTAACATAAATCTTCATTGTCCTTAAATCATATCTTCTCATGAATAATCATGATACCGTTCTGTTCTCCTTCACAGCCGATTTGCTCAACACAAGCGGTGATGTACCGTATTATACTGCACGCGCGCAACATACCACACACTCTCAAAGAATACCGCCAACAATCATTAACCGCTCCCTAAGTAACATCATCAAACCGCCGTAATTACAAACAACGATAGACCTGGCACTATTTATGGGCAAAGCTGTCAATAAAACTACACGGTAAGGAGTACATTAGACGGTGATAATTCTTCACGATTAATTAGCCCAAGTTTGGCCAGGAGCGGGAAGTAATCACGGGCGTTCTCGTCCGTCCCGAACCGACATTGCCGCATTCTTGATCAGTTCGGTAATTGTACAGTACGGCGACTCACCCGGCGCCTGTCTTGGGACCGTGCCAAGAACAGCCGCTGGGCAGGGCGCTGACTATTTCACACCACGACTGAGCACGCTTCACGCACCTGATGGGGCAGAGGCGACACACTTCTCGGCTCCCTGTCACCGCTCGTTTGCGAGGACACGCCGACGGCGAGAGCTTAACACTTGCGCGGCGCTTGATCTGGTCTCTCACACATGATGACAAGACACCGCACGGGGCTGGTCCCGCCGCCACTCAGTTCGCTGCAGTATTGGGAAATGACACGTGTCACGGTGCTTCCGACCGGGTCTCAGGGCCTGCTCAGTGCCCACCGACAGAAGCTCATCCTGTTTGGTGTTCGGCGCGGCGATGAATGTCCGGAATCCTCCCGAACACATCCGGGTTCGGAAAGAATCGCGGCGCTCTGTCCACTTCTCTCCCAGCTCCAGCTCGGCTTTGCCAGCTCAGTCGAAGACGGCTGACGGAAGTTGATACCATTTCAGCTAGGATTACCATTTATCTGAGCAAAGCCCAGCAGCGTCGAGTCATTCAGTGCGCCGGAGGATCTCATGATCGCTCCAGAATGTGTCCTACTCGGCTGCTGAGCCGATTTTTCAAGAATTAGCCGTGGAAAATGTCAGGGGTCACCTCTGACTGGCGTTTCGTCTGGCATCGTCGATATCTCTCCAACAGCTGGAATGTGCGTTGCTGGCGCGAGCTTCGCGTCACTTTTTTCGCATTGCCCGCCGAGAGTGGTTTTACGAACGTTCTGCGGTGTGGGCGATACGCGTTAGTACGTGGCTGCTAAAATGGTTACCGCGGGCTGGCGCGCGGCTGTTTGGCTGCTGTATGCTATCGTAAACAGGTGGTGCGGAGATGGTGTCGACGGTACCGACGACTGGTGGCCAGCTGAGGAGTGTAAGGGTGAGTGTGTGGGGGGGGGGGCGGTTCTGGTGGAGTAGGTCACGCAGGGTGACTGTGACCTATAGGTTAGGTTTGAAAAGGAATTGATCATGTCGCTGGGTGGTTTGGAATGTCTCATTATGTCAAGGATGATGTGACGAATTGCATAACCATGTGCAATGCTTTACATATATCATTACAAATACCTTGTGCATGGAGTTTTGCCAACAGCACCGAACAATACAATAGAAATGAGCAAATCGACAGAAATGTGTAGGTTAAAAAGGGATGCCGCAGTAGTCACAGGCGATCTCAGGCCTTCAAAGGCTCTTACAAAATTGCACAGTAGGTCGCAGCAAATGCTGTAAAACGTGTGTCATTGAAGTCACTTAACCGGATGGTCTGCCGGGTTAACTCGTTAATCCAACCGCCAATGTATCAAGTTTTTATACAACACTAGTATGTGTAGACCACTGACATCCCGTGGTATTCAGTCGGGCGCATTTGCATTACCACATAACATTCAGTGGCAAACGTTCTTTATTCCGTGCAGTCACTAACTTAAAGTTTCTCACTGAAGGTGCGGCCAAGTAACCCGGTTTTAGGTATGTTTTCTTCTTTTTACAACTGTATTGTGCTGCAGGTTCCTGTTCCTGAATATCTCGTGACCTCCTGCAAATGACGTCATGAAGACGTATTGAGTGTGATGAGCTCACCAGCACCTGTTCCGTTGACCTGTTATTGACCTCGTGTCGTCACGGTTCGTTGGAAAGTATCGGAGGGCTTAAAAGATGAATCATGCCATTCGAAAGCTTACCTCATGAGGATCTCAGTTTTTTTTAATATGTCGAGTTTTTTTTGTTGCAAATACCATTTATTGTCGAAATCTCTGATTTTTTCTCTCGGATGGCCGATGCTACCGCTTACGTTGGGGCAAAGAGGCTGGCAAATGGCATATGTGCAAACTCGTTACAGCCTGTAGAACAACCTCTAATTGATAGCTGAATCCAGGGGTGGATCCAGAACATCTTCAAGGGGGGGGGGGGTCATCAATTGCATTGGTGCCCCTACCTATACCCAAATCTGAAAACTCAACGGATTTGGTCCACTATATTTTGAGGGTGCCCCTATTTCAGTATTTTTGTTTTACATTGACAAAATGTTGGCTGTAGGTACTTGCAATATCAGTCGTACCCTTTGTATCTAAAGTGCCGCGAATGGTGCTAAAATATATAATGTGTACAGTCAAGGGCGGACCCAGGCGGCTGATGAACAGGGGGGGGGCAACTTGACCAAGAGGGTAGTCGAGGTTTGTGACCAGGGGGAAGGGGTGGTAGCCGTTTTTACGAGCGAGCGCGAAGCGCTCGCTCGTCTTTCCGTGGTATATTGGAAAATTCTGAATATGAGCGGCCCGGCCCGGCCCGGCCCGACCCGACCCGTGGCGACGCTTTCGAGAAGCTCATCTATGCAACCACTCGTCCGATTGACAAGCTGACTTCTTTGCTGAGCAGCCCCATCCGACCTACCCTGTTTGAGACCGGTGCCGACTCATGTGGGTGACTACCACTGCGCGTGGCGCGTGCCGCGTGAGGGGTGTTGAAAAGTGTTTTCTCGCAAAAACTCGGCAACGGCTGAGCCGATTGTGTGCAAATTTGGTGTGTGGTTAGGGATTCCTCAGCCGCCAATTTTCCACAAGTCAGGAGTGGGGTGCCTCACCACGTGCGCACGTGCACACCCCTATTTTATATCTCAGGAACGGCTGAACCGATTGCGTTCTAATTTGGTGTGTGGTTAGGGACCTCTCAGCCGTTGCCTTTCCACAAGTCAGGGGTGGAGTGCCTCTGCACGTGCGCACGTGCTCACCCCTATTATATATCTCAGGAATGGCTGAGCCCCGTGCAACAATCACCAGCGATAGTGAATCGCCCCCAATAGCTGCCGTACGGCTCATCTCCCCGTACGGCTCACCTCCCCGCTCCTGCTCATAGCAAAGTAGAATGAAACATATGACAGACCCACACAAGATTTGCAAGTGATTCAAAACGACCATACACTGAAAAGCAATGAGAACTTTGACTGGTCTTCGAGAGCCTCACCAGCGCTCGCTCGATCACCACATGTCTGGTACCTTCTCTCTGTACCTTCTTGTCTGACAACCCTTCTTAAAGGTTCTCGAACTAAGATTTCACAACAATATCAATGGAGAATTTCTAGAAGTTTAGGGGGATTACCAGAGCACCCCCGCGTATAATCTAGGAGAAGCCTTCTGATATTCTTTCCGTGAAAGTTTGAGACACTGTTTTGGTATCCAGCGTCTCCAAATGATAATCCATGAAAGCTTCACCATTTCTTAATACGCATCCGATTACGCCTTTTCTGCCTCCGGCGATTTTATGTACATAGCTATTAGCTAGCACGCGAGCGAATATTACCACATTGGTTAAATTCATATGTGCAAAATGCGCCTATGCAGTTATAATATTTCTCATGATTTGCTCCATGAATCCCGCGGCAACCCGTAAGCGTCACGGTCGTTTCCGTTAATCGTTTGCGAGCCCGCAGCAACTGCTCACTGCTTCAGCATCGCTGAAGCAGTGAGCAGTTTCGGCCGCGCTGTGGCGCGGTTGAAAATGCACGTGAACTTTTACCATATACAACCTTCTGACTTTATAAATGTTGCTTCCGCTTGACACATTAGCATATAATATATCTAAGAAGTTCATTTTGCAGATCTCATGACAACATCTCCGTTTATAATAATGTTCGCGACAATTCCCAACTTCAAACTGTCCTCCTACAAGTTTAAGGTAATGCCTGTTTTTGGTAAGAACATACGAAACAATATTTGTCCTTGACAACGCCCTATGTTGAGCGGCACCTCAACTACAAGTACGGAAATACGCATTCTGCTCCCAAGTGTCAGTCTTCGAATAGTGGGCTACATCCGGGAACTTTTGAGAACCGCGGCGGTGCTCTTTCCATCATTGAATTGGTCTCTTAAACACAAATGTTATGGTTGTCATCTGTTGAAGGTTCTCCAATGCATGCCCGGACACAAATATGTTCTCGATTAGGTTCTCTAAAACCACAACGCGGACTCTCATCGAAACCTTTCTAGAATAGGTCTCAAGACGTGTTTTCAGTGTACTTTACGATCACGCTGAGGAGTGAGCAACAACAGGCAGTGCTGCAGACACAGACAAGACACAGATACAAGACAAAACATCACATTGACAGCTCGTTTTCTCTGCTTCTAAGTGATACAATGGTCAACGTTCAAGCATCTTACAAGTTGTCATAAATCTATAATTATATTCTGGTTTCATCATCTTACTTTGCCACCGATGAGCATTACACTCGGTATCTGGGAAAGTGTCGGTAACCTCCTTCGTTAAGTTGGTGCCTCCCTGCCTACCGGTCGGATACCTTCCTCTTCTCGCCCCGTCGCGCCGATTGCTCGCGACACGCCCCGCGGCCTGTTTGATGCGCGTTTCTCCTTCACGCGCCCGCTGTCGCGATCCTCAGATTCCCGCTTCTTACGTGTGACAGGTGTGCCGATAATGGTGCTGATTAGCGTTCCGGCGTCACTGTCAATTGACAGACGCATGTCACACCACCCTGAGAGACACCCTGGAGACCACCCTGGGTCAGTCGACTGTCCGAATGACCCGCACGCGGAAAAGATACATACTCGCTGGTATAGCTGTGATTTAAATCTCTGATCTGTTCTTTATTAAAATAAACCGTAATCCCGTTCACTGGCAACCGATACGATTTATCGAAGGCCTTCGTCACATCCAGCAGATGTGTCGCCGAGATGGGTGAGAGGGATCGAATAATGGCTGGTGATTCTCTTAACGCTTCTCGCACGGGCGGATTACGCGGAGAAGGGGTGCGATCCCCCGGGAAAACTGACGCACGACACCCAGGGCAGGTCATTGTCTGGCAACGCTGAGTCATAGCGAGGGCATTCAACCGAGATATTGCCACCTGAAGCAACCTCATTCGGTGGAACTTCCTATTCCGGTTATCAACAGCAATGCTCGGCAATCTACTGCTCTGGTGGATGTTTTTTCACCGAGTGGGTTCATTCCGGATGAATCATGACGTGCCAGGGTGCGAAAATCCGATGCCGACGGGCGCTGCCACTGATTTCGAAGGTGACAGTCGGCGGAGTAAACGGTGACATAAATCTCGTCATATCTGGCGATGAGCCAGGAAAGTAACTAAATTAAGCGGCGCCACGCAGATTTCGAGGATGATGTATGGAACCGAAAACGCACCGGGCTCGGTCGTTTCACAATAAAACCTCATTACGCGGCAGTCGGGCGCTGTGGAAAACATCCGTCGACGGCCGGGCGACGATGATAAATTCTTCACGGTAATACCTCTGCAGCGTGCTGAATTCGTGCCCCGCTGGGCGGCGCGGAGAGGAGCATTCCTCATGGGTGTGGGTGGCGGCGACATGAGCGGCGCGCGAGGAAACCAGAACCGATTGTCCTCCCATGTGCGGGAAACGGGAAAATGGATGTGTGGAAAGGGACGGGAAGTCTGGGATAGTGTGTATTTCTGGACAAGAGTTGCTCAGTTTCTCGGGAATATAGCCCCCAAGAAGTATGAGATGATAAAGCTAGCACATACCTAATTTCGCAACGCCAGGAACAGCCTATACATTTGACAAATGCGCACTTATGATATTGTTCAGTATTCAGCTTATAGCTGCACTGATGTTTTCTGGCAAGTATGCATTTCCAATTTCCAAGGATCAATCCGCGTTTGATAAATAGTCGTGTGATTGTGACACATTGCCGGCTTATTGTACGATTTCCCGAGTATGGGAGCCTTTTTCTCCAATAAATATGTTTCCTGCAGAGAGGAATGCCTACCTTGCATCGTTTGTACCGTTACACATGACCGGCATTCTTCCCTCGTGAGCCTTCTTCCCTCGTGAGCCTGTGCGAGTTGTAACGAGGTGGGACAGCTAAGAGGAATGCAAACCTCAAGGATCTCACCACCTATACGCTTGGGGTCAGTCAGGTCAAAATACCTGTTACAGTGGGTGGGACGGGAACTGGAACATTTCACATTCTGACATACCTGGAAGAAAGGATTTTAAGCGAATCGGGCACATGTACATAGTGCCAATAAAAGTCGGTCAATTAAAATACTGCTAATTGGTGTGTTGTGAAGTGCCTACTACCACCGTCTTGTGAGCAATACAAATGGTAACCTGTGAGTAGGTTCAATTAGCCGTTAAGTGCATATCCTGCGTTCAATATAGGTTGGGTGAAATAATCCAATACTTTCTATAACAACGGCTTTTCAGATGCAGAAACGTCCTGTCTAACATACCTACACGACATGCGAACGACTTTACAACCTTCCTAGGTACTACCCGAACGAGCAATAAACCGACAGGCCCTCGGCTGCCACCACATCAAGGGGCCCGACCCTGCTTCCCTGCAGTGCTGGTCTTCCCGTCCCGTGGGGTCGCCACCGCAGCGCCTCGTGGTCGGGAGCAGGAGCAGGAGCAGGAGCGCTGTCGGAGCCCGCTCGCCACCGGCGGAGGACGGGCCAGTTTACTGCCCGTTCAGCGTGTGGGTTTATGGACTAGGCGAGAGAGACGGACTGATCGAATAGGCTGTACTGGAATAGCCTGTACTGGAATAGGCTAATAGGCTGTACTGGAATCAGGGAGTTGAGTGCAGGGATAGTGTCCTTATGGTGCCTTTATGTGTCGAACATTGATATGTATAACACTCGGTACTTCAAGCTTGAAAAGTATGTATGTGATAGATCATTTAGACTAACAAATATAGCATTCCCACTAATGCTATATTTGTTTTATCATACAGGCCACCTCTTGACAGTTGACATACAGTTTTTCCGCCGATGTCGAGAGAAAGTGAGACCGCTTTGGAAGTCTTTGACAATGGAACGAGCTATACACCAGGAGCGTCCACCGTTAAAGAGTTCCCGATCGTGTCGGGGTCCACAGCTTTCTAGTGAATCTGTCAGTCGCTGCAAGGACACCTCACCCGCCGCAGATGTCTCTATTAAACCTGGCATTTACTGAGGTTGCGCTTCAAGGGGCCTCATCGGTTCTTTTAATGTGACCGTGTAGCAGAGTCAGGCAGGTTAACTGCTCATTTCAGGGGGAGTCGAGGAGGGCCACGATCGTTCGTATGTCGAGACCGTGTTGCCTGACGCTCCTGAACGTGTGGGACGCTCCCCCGTCCAGTATTGTGCGTGACGCTCCTGAACGTGTAGGACGCTCCCCTGTCCAGTATTGTACGTGACGCTCCTGAACGTGCAGGACGCTCCCCCATCCAGTATTGTGCGTGACGCTCCTGAACGTGCAGGACGCTCCCCCGTCCAGTATTGTACGTGATGCTCCTGAACGTGCAGGACGCTCCCCGTCCAGTATTGTACATGACGCTCCTGAACGTGCAGGACGCTCCCCCGTCCAGTATTGAGCGTGACGCTCCTGAACGTGCAGGACGCTCCCCCGTCCAGTATTGTACGTGACGCTCCTGAACGTGCAGGACGCTCCCCCGTCCAGTATTGTGCGTGACGCTCCTGAACGTGCAGGACGCTCCCCCGTCCAGTATTGTTCGTGACGCTCCTGAACGTGTGGGACGCTCCCCCGTCCAGTATTGTACGTGACGCTCCTGAACGTGCAGGCCGCTCCCCGTCCAGTATTGCGCGTGCAGATGTACCTCGGCGAATGTCTTCGGCCACCGGTCTCCCCAGATAATGGTATAGTTCACCGCAGCAATCCGTTTATCCTTCTTGTGTTACATTTGTATCCCAATGTGGCTATGTTTAGCGACGTCCATTACGAATATTACTTGTGCCTGATCCGGTAATGCTCCGAATCAACGAACTATATATGTGTATATATTTATATATTTCAACCGCTTTCACGCAAACAGAGTTTCTCCATCCGACTATCTATAGCAAGCCCAGAAGGCAAACATTGGATCGGCTTATCAGAGACAATAACCCCCACAGGATGAGCCGTATCGATTTATTGTCATGTGTGTGCGGCATTGTTTTCGTCGATGATAACTCTGCTTTTGTTCTTGATGCAAAGCGCACCGTCGTTTTCGACAAGCCTGAAGCGTTTCGTAGCCTCGTTACAGCTCCTGCGTGGTTTCGCAGGCCATCCATGAGAGAGTCTGAGCCGACGGCAGCCTGGCCCTCATTAGTGACCCCTGTTCCGCTTAGGGGACCGTGAGGGGTCGCCCAGGGGACGGGCCTCGCGCCGTCGATTTTTGCCGCCAGGTTGGTCTGAAGAGGTCTGAGAGGGCTGGGAGGGAGGGAGGGCTCTCGAGGGGCCGTGGCGGCAGTCAGCGTGGGGCGTAGAGTGGTCCTGTCTGCCTCTTCAACGATGTGGATCTGATTATGTGCTTCTTATGCCTTGACTAAGTCGGGGAAGCACTTAGCCAATGCGTCGTAGGGATCGGCTGTCAGCAATACAAGAGTGTCCCGACTTTTCCGGAATGTTTTGCGATCGGATGAGTACGAACGGGGTGGATTTAGGATCGGATCCTTGGCATGAGGAGCATCTCATATTGGTTCGGCCTCAGTAACATTTGCAGCGGAGCTGCGCTGTGTTTTGTGGGCCCGTTGTTGGGATTATGGATTGATTAAGGTCGCATACTGATAACATCCGACAGCGATGTTGGCTTATTGGACTTCTGGACAGACATATACACTCCAACGAATGGGTCGTGGAACTCAGATCCATGTTAAGATGCATTCGTATTTCATACGAAATTGTCTACACCCGCCGATCGTATTTCGTATTTCCATACGAAATGATCTACATCCGCCCATATGTTTTCAATTGATTGTGGAACGGTGCTCTACTCTCCAATTGCGTCGAGCGTGTGATCATAATTAGCGTTGTAATAGATTAAATAGCTCATTTACATCATAATAGCTCAACACTTGGACGTGTCATTACTGAGTGACAAATGATGTCCACAAATTACGGTATTCCAACAGCTGCTCTTGTATTTTGTCTGCCTGCGGCACGCAGGCGTCATGGTATGCCAATTAAACACTTCTAACTCATGAATCAATGGTCTCTTTGCTCACACCTCCCCTTGCAGCCTACCATACGTGCACCACGTCATCGGCTGCAAACATTGTGAGATATTGCTGATTGCATACGCCAGCTTATTGCATATACTTTGACTGCTCGTAGTGCAGCATAAAACTCACAGCCACTCATTATCCCTACATCCGAACATGACCGGGGCGATAAGTGATTTAAACAGCCTTCATATCGAGTTTGTTGCCGGTCCCTGCCGTCCGCCCCTGCAGACAGGCTGGCGGGGATCCTGTCCGCCCCCTGCAGACTGGCTGGCGGGGATCCTGTCCGCCCCTGCGGACAGGCTGGCGGGGATCCTGTCCGCCCCTGCAGACTGGCTGGCGGGGATCCTGTCCGCCCCTGCAGACTGGCTGGCGGGGGATCCTGTCCGCCCCTGCAGACTGGCTGGCGGGGGATCCTGTCCGCCCCTGCAGACTGGCTGGCGGGGGATCCTCTCCGCCCCTGCAGACTGGCTGGCGGGGATCCTGTCCGCCCCTGCAGACTGGCTGGCGGGGATCCTGTCCGCCCCCTGCAGACTGGCTGGCGGGGGATCCTGTCCGCCTCTGCAGACTGGCTGGCGGGGTTCCTGTCCGCCCCTGCAGACTGGCTGGCGGGGGATCCTGTCCGCCCCTGCAGACAGGCTGGCGGGGATCCTGTCCGCCCCCTGCAGACTGGCTGGCGGGGATCCTGCCCGCCCCCTGCAGACTGGCTGGCGGGGGATCCTGTCCGCCCCTGCAGACTGGCTGGCGGGGGATCCTGTCCGCCCCTGCAGACTGGCTGGCGGGGATCCTGCCCGCCCCTGCAGACTGGCTGGCGGGGGATCCTGTCCGCTCGCTTCACCCGTGCAACCTATGTGCTCGGCTTTTGTCGCGAGGCGCACCTCCCACCACCGAGGCTTCTGACGCGAGGTGCACCTCCCCCTCAGGCTTCTGACGCGAGGCGCACCTCCCCCTCAGGCTTCTGACGCGAGGCGCACCTCCCCCTCAGGCTTCTGACGCGAGGCGCACCTCCCACCCAGGCTTCTGACGCGAGGCGCACCTCCCACCACCCAGGCTTCTGACGCGAGGCGCACCTGACACCACCCAGGCTTCTGACGCGAGGTGCACCTCCCACCACCCAGGCTTCTGACGCGAGGCGCACCTCCCACCACCCAGGCTTCTGACGCGAGGCGCACCTCCCATAACCCAGGCTTCTGACGCGAGGCGCACCTCCCACCACCCAGGCTTCTGACGCGAGGCGCACCTCCCCTCAGGCTTCTGACGCGAGGTGCACCTCCCCATCAGGCTTCTGACGCGAGGCGCACCTCCCATCACCCAGGCTTCTGAAGCGAGGCGCACCTCCACCTCAGGCTTCTGACGCGAGGCGCACCTCCACCTCAGACTTCTGACGCGAGGCGCACCTCCCATCACCTAGGCTTCTGACGCGAGGCGCACCTCCACCTCAGGCTTCTGACGCGAGGCGCACCTCCCCCTCATGCTTCTGACGCGAGGCCCACCTCCCCCTCAGGCTTCTGACGCGAGGCGCACCTTCCACCACCCAGGCTTCTGACGCGAGGTGCACCTCCCCCTCAGGCTTCTGACGCGAGGCGCACCTCCCTCTCAGGCTTCTGACGCGAGGCGCCCCCCCCCCCTCAGGCTTCTGACGCGAGGCGCACCTCCCCTCAGGCTTCTGACGCGAGGCGCACCTCCCCCTCAGGCTTCTGTCGCGAGGCGCACGTCCCACCACCCAGGCTTCTGACGCGAGGTGCACCTCCCACCACCCAGGCTTCTGACGCGAGGCGCACCTCCCCCTCAGGCCTCCTACGCGAGGCGCACCTCCCCTCGGGCTTCTGACGCGAGGCGCACCTCCCCCTCAGGCTTCTGACGCGAGGCGCACCTCGCACCACCCAGGCTTCTGACGCGAGGCACACCTCCCCCTCAGGCTTCTGACGCAAGGCGCGCCTCCCACCACCCAGGCTTCTGACGCGAGGCGCACCTCTCACCACCCAGGCTTCTGACGCGAGGCGCACCTCCCCCTCAGACTTCTGACGCGAGGCGCACCTCCCACCACCCAGGCTTCTGACGCGAGGCGCACCTCCCCCTCAGGCTTCTGACGCAAAGCGCACCTCCCACCACCCAGGCTTCTGACGCGAGGCGCACCTCTCACCACCCAGGCTTCTGACGCAAGGCGCACCTCCTCTTCAGGCTTCTGACGCGAGGCGCACCTCCCTCTCAGGCTTCTGACGCGAGGCGCACCTCCCCCTCAGGCTTCTGACGCGAGGCGCACCTCCCCTCAGACTTCTGACGCGAGGCGCACCTCTCACCACCCAGGCTTCTGACGCGAGGCGCACCTTCCACCACCGAGGCTTCTGACGCGAGGCGCACCTCCCATCACCCAGGCTTCTGACGTGACGCGCACCTCCCCCTCAGGCTTCTGACGCGAGGCGCACCTCCCCCTCAGGCTTCTGACGCGAGGCGCACCTCCCCTCAGGCTTCTGACGCGAGGCGCACCTCCCCCTCAGACTTCTGACGCGAGGCATACCTCCCCCTCAGGCTTCTGACGCGAGGCGCACCTCTCCCTCAGGCTTCTGACGCGAGGCGCACCGCCACCCAGGCTTCTGACGCGAGGCACACCTCCCACCACCAGGCTTATGACGCGAGGCGCACCTCCCACCACCCAGGCTTCTAACGCGAGGCGCACCTCCCACTCAGGCTTCTGACGCGAGGCGCACCTCCCCCTCAGGCTTCTGACGCTAGGCGCACCTCCCACCACCCAGACTTCTGACGCGAGGCGCACCTCCCCCTTAGGCTTCTGACGCGAGGCGCACCTCCCATCACCCAGGCTTCTGACGCGATGCGCACCTCCCACCACCCAGGCTTCTTACGCGAGGCGCACCTCCCCCTCAGGCTTCTGACGCGAGGCGCACCTCCCTCTCAGGCTTCTGACGCGAGGCGCACCTCTCACCACCCAGGCTTCTGACGCGAGGCGCACCTCCCACCACCCAGGCTTCCGACGCGAGGCGCACCTCCCACCACCCGTGCTTCTGACGCGAGGCGCACCTCCCCCTCAGGCTTCTGACGCGAGGCGCACCTCCCACCACCCAGGCTTCCGACGCGAGGCGCACCTCCCACCACCCGGGCTTCTGACGCGAGGCGCACCTCCCCCTCAGGCTTCTGACGCGAGGCGCACCTCCCCCTCAGGCTTCTGACGCGAGGCGCACCTCCCCTCAGGCTTCTGACGCGAGGCGCACCTCCCAGCACCTCGGCCCAGGGCGGGGACCTAATGACGCCAGGCATGCAACGGGAACGGCCAGAACAATAATGACCGTAGCTCGGGACGGCCCGTGCCCAGGGCGCTGCGGCTTCGACATGCTGACTGCAGGGTGGCGGATGCTGAAGGGGAATGTCAACGCAGGATAGGGGTAGATCATACCTGACCTGAGGTCCGTCTATGCTGACGTGACAAGTATGAACCGAGATGAGAGAAGCAATCAGAATTTCATCTTATCAAGGGTATCTAAAAGCAGGCTAAATACCTGACTGGTGGATCGGAACAGCATCACGTTATGTAATAAGAGAAGAGAGTGCAGACTTTCTTAAAGCTTTATTTCAGCCATATTTGCTTACAATCCATCGTGCATCGAGTATCTGCGGTGGCGTTGGATGGCAGCCACATATACATGTTGACCTATCGTGTCAGGAGACTGAGCTTTTACGCCGTCTGAATTGTGGCACGCAGTGCTGAATAACAGGCTCTGTTCCAGTGTAGGTATGCGGCAACCGCAACTTCCGGATTTGTCAGGAATCTCCAGGTGCTTTATCTGTATCATTACCTCTGGATTGCATGCAATCACCATGAACAAACCATTTGATCCTGCCATTTTATGCATTGTTTTATTAACGAGGAGTAGCATAATTGAAGAGCAGTCATGCTTGGCAGATATGCATGCCATATACAATAAGTTTAGGTAGCAATAAAGCAAGGACGTCGGTATATAAAAGCAACGGGTGGGATCTCTGTGTAGTTTATTTAATATTTGTAAATAGTATGATCATTGCACAAGCGACAGCCACAGGGGAAACCAAGCTCGGAAGAGCTTGTGGAGAAAAAGTAAGTGACTCTGAAGAACACGTCTTGTTACGTTGGGCATTGCATTGGTCGGTCGTTCAATGTTTTATTATAATGACTATGTTTGACTTCCTGCCCCATGTGTTTGTTGATCGAGTGTTAAGCCAATGTCACATCAAACACTCAGCTTTCATAAGTTTATCAGATTATTAGTTTGCTTTCAAGACCCATGAGACGTGCGTACGCATTTATGGCAAAATCACCACCCGACGCCACTGGGCCGGGACCCTATATTTGCATATCCACTCCCGCCACTTCTCGGTGCTCACATCCGCGTCATTTGGCGCCATCTCCGCCGGGGCATTATTCTGCTGTGTTCGGTCCTGATGGGGGCGCCGGGGGCTGTCAGCCATGAAGAGCGCCGCTGCCGAGTCAGCGCCCGCATTATCCGGTCCCTCGTCCCGGAGCAGCGCTGAGAAGTGCGTCTGCGTGTGGGCTGTGTGGCGTGTGGTGTGCGCCCCCCCCTCCCCTCCCCCTGGCCATCTGCGCGCTGCCGCAGCAGTTTATTGCATGTCGATACATCAGTAATTGTTTCATAAGTGCTGTTTATGATAATAAGAAATCATATAGGATTTGAAAGTGTCCTTCATTCATGTTAGGCATTGCGAGTGGATTTGGTTATTTCTTCGTCGGCTGCTGCTTTATGATGTGGAAGTTTGTCTCTATTGCAGTACATAACCACACAATGACGAGACAATGCAGCTGGAAGAGATTTGTTGTTCTAACTAATCGAACTAAACGGAAACAAGACAGATTTGTTGTTCTAATATTTGATACTGCTGGATGATTTCAGTGGTGTTTACTCTATCGATAGTATCCTTTGTCGAAAACGACACAAAGCCACGGCCTGCAACGTCGCCGTCACGGGTTCTAAGAAAGGGTGCTCCACTTCTGCAAATACGCGTCATCGCACTATAGAGAAGCGGCGCTCGAGACTCTCCGCATAACAAAAACGCCAGTCTCTCCTCACCCCGGCGACTTCATCCCGATCAGAGCCATCCAGTCATCGAAGGAGTGCGGCGACTGCTTTGCCAGTTGCCTCTCCGCGTCACAAATCCACTTCCTCCTCCGTTTTTGTTGACGCCCGGCAGCGATTTCAGCGTTGCCAGATGTGATCAATGGTGGCAGACTGATGGATCTGGCGACATTATCCCCACGGCGGCGGTCTGGCAACCGAGACCGATTCTGGTCGCGCAATCAGGCAGACTCGCAAGATGAATGGGTGACGAGCCGTCGGGGTGTGCGGTGTTGTTTTCGTTTGCGTCGAGTCGCAATCCATCGTTTGTGTGGTGGTCTGGCGGAGCGGAGCGCGACTCGGCAGGTAATCGAAGGTGACGCGGCGGGGTGCAGGTTTACTGCGTGCTGATTGCGGACGATGACGAGTAAGCGTGTCGCACGACGAGGGCTTTATTAGGGTGAGCGTGGCAGGGGGTGGTGAGGGATGTGAGAGCTTGGGACCCGCCACGGTGGGTCCTGGGAGGAGCGCGGGAACGTGGTGATGTTGAATGTTGACACAGCGCTCGGCGTGAGAGGACAGTGGTGCTGCTGTTTTGAAGGTGTTTCGTATGCGAATGCGGTAGAAGTATTAGAAGTGAGATTTGCATGTCTGGGACAAATGCTAAAAGCGTCAACGTTTTAATAGGTTTGTTTGTCGTTCGTAAGTTTTTGTTGGTGAACTTGTGGATCTGGTCTGATAGTTCGGAATCTGTTCAGAAGAACTCAGTCAGAAAGTTTCATGTTTAGCATAATGAGAGCAAAGGGCGTCGTCGTCGGAAACGCAGACGTTGACTAGTAAACTGGGGCCAATGTTTGTAGCATGTTAATTTGACATCATCGGTGAAGCTTCTTCAAATTCTCGAGAAAAATGACCGCTATGTGAACATGCTCGGAACGATAATAAAAAAGAAGCGGATCTTGTTTTTTACAGACTTCTAAAGAACCTCTCTTCTTAGAAAACACAATCAAATAAGCGAGCTTGTTCATAAGTCAGCATCATAGATAAATAATTTCAGATTACATATCAATATATACAAGCGCATATTACAGTAGCCACTTTGATGTCTACACGATATGCAAGCACTGATTTAAAGATAAAAATGTTAATAAAAATGTTGCAACAACATGTTGTTTTTTTCTGAACTGCAACAAACTTCGCTGTTTTCACTGTCTTCATTTATTATCAACATGTATAGGCTATAATTTTCCGCCTCTAAGACAGGCGCATATGCAGTGGAATGAATTGCAATCTAGATAAAGTTGAAAACATAAATTAGTGTAACAAATGAACGGCCGGATTCATTTTTTCCCATAACTTACAGAAATGCAAAAGGGAGGTGGCCAGAAGTTTTGGAATACATCACTGAGCAGCGGTCAGTTATAAAAAAAATGATGACACAAATGATACCTTCAACTTATGTGCCAATGAAGTGCATAAATTGTGTCGTAGATAACGCTCAAATATTGAAAGTTCTAAGGCATTTGCAAAACAATAATGGTGGAAAGTTATCCTTCCCGGAAAAAATGCAGCGTTGTACGTTATTTAAATGAATTATGTGCTGATGTAGCATTTTATATTTTGTCGCCATTAAAGGAAATAGTTCACCTTCAACATTAGTTTTAAACTGAGATAGCAGTTTTGTAGCCCGTGTTGGGAAACCCCTATCTGCAAGTTTTCTTGACTGCAAAGACTCTCCAGACGAATATATATATTTTGTATTGCGAAGGAATGCGGTGGTGGCGAAAGAATGTGGTGCTGGATCTAGCCCGGGCAAAGGCTATACCATCAGTCAATCAGCTTGCAGCTGGTGCTAGCAAGCGAACCGCCGGCCGCCGGTTGGCACATCTCTAATGCGAGTTTATCCTTACGCGACTACTTTCGAATCTGATTGGATGAACCATTTTTTAAATTTGCGTGACGTCAGGACTCTGACTCAGAGAGTATGCATATAGTTTTGATAAGCAATAATAATTTACGGCCTTCTGTCCTGAATCGGCGCGATATAAGGCCATTTGTGACAATATAAAGATAAATTGTATTTAAAAATACAATCAAATCGTGTTAGGGAAAATTTTCCAAGGTGAACTATTTCCTTTAATGGTGAACGCAAAATGCATCTCCCAGTCAACAAAAAAGCATTTAATGTTAATGGATCGCGGCAGCGCAGTTTCCAAACTCAACTTAAGGCGTAGTTACTCATCCGCCTCAACTTTTAATGGATACAATGGGGACTGAGTGGTGTTCTCTGAAGCCTGGTAGAAAGAAGCATATGCGTAGGAACAGGGGGGGGGGGCAGGGGGGCCATGACCCCCTCACTTTTCCTTCTTATTACACCTTCATATTCATATACACTTCTTTGATATACACTTTTCACTTTTATTTTCTTCAGTATTTATTTTGTTTGGTGAGGAAAGTTTTTGATGACAAAAGGTTGCCCAAGGCGAGAAGAGCACAAATATGCAAAAGAATCTTGCATAGGGGGTTTGGTTTCTCTCAAGACGAGATCAAAGTTTTACTGCCGCCACTTTCCGTGACGTTCCTACATCCCTGGAAAGGCGTAAATACGGAAGGAGGGGTGGGGAGGAGGTATTCGCCCCAGGCTGGAGGCAGCGCTCGGTCCGTCGCGTCTGCCGAGCCCAGTTTCCCTCACTCGCCGCTGTGTGTCACCACCTGTATCTCCCGCGGCGTCGCCTGGGGCGGTGTCGGAGGCGATGGAGACGCTTCAGAGATGCCGACAGTCGACGTGATGTGTCTCTGAGCTCACAGCAGCATCAAATGTGCCTCTCTGAGCTCACAGCAGCATCAAATGTGCCTCTCTCATCTCACAGCAGCATTAGATGTGCCTCTCTGAGCTCACAGCAGCATCAAATGTGCCTCTCTGAGCTCACAGCAGCATCAAATGTGCCTCTCTGAGCTCACATCAGCATCAAATGTGCCTCTCTGAGCTCACAGCAGCATCAAATGTGCCTCTCTGAGCTCACAGCAGCATCAAATGTGCCTCTCTGAGCTCACAGCAGCATCAAATGTGCCTCTCTGAGCTCACAACAGCATCAAATGTGCCTCTCTGAGCTCACAGCAGCATCAAATGTGCCTCTCTGAGCTCACAGCAGCATCAAATGTGCCTCTCTGAGCTCACAACAGCATCAAATGTGCCTCTCTGAGATCACAGCAGCATCAAAAAATGCTGCGTGCATTTCACGCGATAAATATCATCGTAATGCTGATCGGATTTATATTTCTCTAGAGGTGCAGTATCATGAAGATTGGTGATTGGGATTGGTATCATGGTGATTGGGGCGTAATCTGTTGAAATCAGAATCTGAGAATATTTAGCAACATCATATTCACGATTTCATTGCACCTTCATATACATTTAATTTTATTCCGCTCATGAAACCATGAAATCATGCATTAATGACCGCATACCAACCCTGTTTTATATATTGCACCGGCTACATTTTCCGCATATGCGGTATGTTCGATCGACGACATATGAAAGTCTGAAGAAGAAAAAATGAAACAAACAAATTTATATTGGCGGTGCAAACGAAGTTGGCAAATCAAATTCCGTCGCATCAGAGATTATCTTGGTAAAGGTTATCATCAGTTATCTTGGTAAAGGTTATCATCAGTTATCTTGGTAAAGGTTATCATCAGTTATCTTGGTAAAGGTTATCATCAGAGATTATCTTGGTAAACGAACGTAGGTATTGCGTCGCATCAGTTATCTTGGTAAAGGAACGTAGGTATTGCGCTCGCTCGTTGTTCCGTGGTGTATGAAAAAAAATATGATTATGAGCGGCCCGGCCCGACCCGACCCGACCCGTGGCGAAGCTATTGAGAAGCTCATATCTCTGCAACCGTACGTCCGATTGACAAGCGGACTTCTTTGCTGAGCAGCCCCATCCAACCTACCCTGTTAGAGACCAGTGCCGACTGATGTGGGTGACTACCACTGCGCGTGGCGCGTGCCGTGTGAGGGGTGTTGAAAAGTGTTTTCTCGCAAAAACTCTGCAACGGCTGAGCCGATTGTGTGCAAATTTGGTGTGTGGTTAGGGACCCCTCAGCCGCCAACTTTCCACAAGTCAGGGGTGGGGTGCCTCTGCACGTGCGCACGTGCACACCCCTATTCTATATCTCAGGAACGGCTGCGCCGATTGTGTTCGAATTTAGTGTGTGGTTAGGGACCCCTCAGCCGCCACTTTCCCACAGGTCAGGGGTGGGGTGACCGCACGTGCGCACGTGCACACTCCTATTATATATCTCAGGAACGGCTGAGCCGATTGTGATCTAATTTGGTGTGTGGTTAGGGACCTCTCAGCCGCCACTTTCCCACAAGTTAGGGGTAGGGTGCCTCTGCACGAGTGCACGTGCTCACCCTTTTTGTATCTCAGAAACTACTTGCCCCTTTGAGTTAAAATTCACCATACATTTCGTTCGCGCTCGCTCGTTCAACGCAAGACCACGGCGCTTTACTGGTTAGCAAGTTTATGGACTAGTATAACATCTTAGGATGGTGCAACTTTGGACCAGTGCGCTGTTATACCTATCGACATGCAAATAAACGTTCATGTTTTGCGTTAGACTTTGAAGACGGAGTCGTGAGTCGTACCGATCATACATGCGCCAGCACAATTTAGAGTGCATGTACGCTGTCCGTGATTTTGGCGGTTTTGCTGAATACATATCTAAATGCTAGTAAATTCCTCCACCGGTTTCTGCACTGTTCACTATTCAGCTGCCAAATAATCGGCTTTGATCGAGCCGAGTCCTGCTTACGTCCGAACTCAAGGACCGCGAGCTACACTCAGGAACTCTACTCAGCATCTCTAGACTCTACTGAATACAGTCGCTGAGCATTGATCGTTGAGCGTTGAGCTTTGATGGCAAAATAAATAACTCCCACTGACGTGCTCTTCTCAGCAGTTTAGTTTGAACATTTATGTTTCAGATACCATTTATCCTGAGAGCCGACCTATTCAAGAGCTGCAGTAAATAAGCTGAAGGTATGCTTAATATTATAATCATTAATATTATTAATACATCGACAAAGAAAGATATTTCACCGGCATTCAAGTTCGCATTTTCCCTCCATTCCTTAGTTCAAGAAGTTCAGTCTTCACGTTCGAATACAAAAGAGAGTCAGCCATGCATGTTTTGTTCGATATTGGAAGTGCTCGACTTTTGACAAACTGGGCTCAAACACTTTCACTGCCTCAACTTGGGCCACTCATTCTATTTTTCAGAAGTCGCTCTTCGGATCTGCACCCATTCCTGTTTTTGACAGCTTCTTAGCCAGACTGAATTCGCTGGAATTGTGCCAGCTTCCGCGTTTGTGAGCCACTTCTGCCTTTTCTTCGGGCATCGCGCCACCATTGTATTGTGTGCCACTCGGCAACCAACGAATTTTCGTTCCTGTATCATTACGGTCATATCCGCGCACTGCAGGGGGTTGATTTCCGCCCCCCCCCCTCAGGTTTTCACAGATAGCGAACAAACGGCGGCGCGCAGCGCAGCCGGGCTTTGGCACACCTGTTAGGACATCAATTTTGCACACTTTGAAAAACAAAATATCCTGGGGTCATCTCAGGTTAGGTCACCAGACCAGGTCAAGTGACCCCACCTCCAAAAATGTTTGCAGTTGAGCCAAAGCCAGAGTTTTTCACCGATCCGTTTGAAACTTACAGGATGACATAAGGGAACAAGTACCTACAATTCGTGTATCTCGGAATTTTGATATCGGTGACCTAAGGTCAGGTCAATTTCGTAACCTCCCATGATAAGTCAATGGGGAAATATACAAATGCTTCCTATTTCAAGGATATGCATGATATTAGTCCAATTACTTCTGGATCATGTTATTATAGGATATTCTTGATGATCCAAGTGTAAGTTTTGTTCAGTGACCCCTATGGGGTCATTTGAGGTCATGCGAGGTCACCATCACTTTTTTGTCAATAACTCCCGACATAATAAAGACAGAGAAGTAAAACAGACAGCAATGCGTTTGGCTCGTCGAGACACGTCTTTCCATATGCAACATGCCCTACTTGGGTCACCACTTGACCTTGACCTGAGGTCACATTTTTAAGTTGACTTAATAAGGTCACCATGTATATTAGTCAAAGCGCCTTGACAAGATAAACACAATGGCGTAAACAGTTTTTGCTATCCTTATTCAATAAAACGTTAATAGCGAAAAACGATTTGGCAAAAAAAAACATTTTTCCCCCTTTTTTGACCTCTGGAGCCTCCAATATTGACCTGAGATCAAATTTGAGGCCACTTTTTCGATTGAAAATTTCACTGGCTGGTGTTTGCTTTTTTCCGTTTGTTTCTAACTAGCATAGTTTCCGAGATATATGGGAATATCGGGAGCGAAGTCCTAAAACAGGAGAAAACAAAACTGGAAAATTTGACCTTTGATGACCTCTGGTGACCTCAATTTTGACCTGACCAAAAAAAATACTTAAATACTTCGAATAGAAATTGTATAAAGTTATCAAATACCGTTTTCCGCTTGTCCCTACGTAGCGTAGTTTTCGGAGATATCACGGGGGGGGGGGCGGAAATCAACCCCCTGCAGTTCGTGTTCGGCGTAAACCCCCTGCAGTACGCGGGATATTGGACGCCCTCTGGAAGTCATGTGTCGGTAACTGGTTTTCGTGGCTATTTAAGCTATAATTTTCCATTGTTTTGCATGATGTTACATTGCTTTACAAATTAATTACGCTTGTTTCATAGCAAAGTCCCTTGTTTTATAAGCCTCTTAGCACCATCTCCTACGCCGTAATGTCTGTCTAAGGCTATAACTGATTGTTAAGGAAACCTAAGCAATGTTGAACTTTATTATATTCGTCATCCATCATCTCTAGCATTGTTGAAAACATTGAGGTCATGCTTTTTCCTAGCAACACGTCTTGAAGTGTAGCGTGGACACATGAATCGCGTGCTGGCCCGTGAAGATGCCTTGCCTTGCCCTGCACTTTACACCTTGGTGGCATTATGACATGTTCCACTTTACACCTTGGTGGCATTATGACATGTTCCACTTTACACCTTGGTGGCATTATGACATGTTCCACTTTACACCTTGGTGGCATTATGACGCAGTATGGTGAAGCTAATCTATTGGCAACACCGTTATGTGTCATACTTTGCACAGGTGTCGCAGGCATGGGTAGGGGCGCCAGTAGGGGCGGCAGGGGTAGGGGCAGGGGCGCAGGCAGGGGTAGGGGCGCCAGTAGGGGAGGCAGGGGTAGGGGCAGGGGCGCAGGCAGGGGTAGGAGCGCCAGTAGGGGAGGCAGGGGTAGGGGCAGGGGCGCAGGCAGGGGTAGGGGCGCCAGTAGGGGAGGCAGGGGTAGGGGCAGGGGCGCAGGCAGGGGTAGGGGCGCCAGTAGGGGAGGCAGGGGTAGGGGCAGGGGCGCAGACAGGGGTGTGCGCCAGTAGAGAGCGTGATTCACGGATTACACAGTTCCCATCGAGAGAGATCACCACCTGCTTTCACCTCGCCACTCGAAACACCTCTTCCGCAGACAGTCTGGACCTCTGCTGTTCAATGTTCATGTCAACATGACTGGCTGCTGCGGCCGTGGTCTGTTACCGGAAGACCGGA
The DNA here is from genome assembly GCA_036785665.1 of Chirona hameri. Taxonomy (NCBI): domain Eukaryota; kingdom Metazoa; phylum Arthropoda; class Thecostraca; order Balanomorpha; family Balanidae; genus Chirona; species Chirona hameri. Next base: position 49,976 of record JAXIVJ010004477.1, on the reverse strand, counting down.
TCATGTTGCAGTACCTCTCTCTCTGCACTGGAGGATGTTGCGACGATTGCTGTTGGGCAGTGAATGATCCGGCACTCACAGCAACACGCGCTATTTATAGAGCTGGGTTGGAGAAGACCATAGAAGACTAGGACTTGACTGGCGAACACATCGATAGTTAATTAAAATTTAGTAAAAAGCTGCATTTTCTTTAAGCCATATTTTGTTTTCTTTCAACATGTAATTGCATAATAAGATAAATGTAATACCTCAGTTTGCTTAGGATTGGCCACTTCGAAGCGGTTTGAACATCCTCGAATATCGACATAATGCAGATTCGTAATTCCAAGTTTAAACGTGTATTCGGATAGTTGTCACCCAACTGATCTTAAAATGTGTTTCCATGTCCTTTCAGACCACTGATCCAGGTTTGGTAAAAAGGTACCTTTTAAAATAGTTCGGACTTATGTACCCAGGTTAACTACCACAACGCCAGGTAACAGGCTTTGCACCCTGATCAGCAACATACCTGACTTCAATAAAGAAACAGTCAAACAATAACAACCCACACAAACCACCACAGCCCGTCTGTGTTCGCAGAAAGCCAAACCAATCCACTACCCACCGCCGGCAATCGGCAGTGCTATCACCGCCAGGCAGGGTTCTGCCTTGTCATTCGCCGCGACGGAGCCAAACTTGGCTAGCCGCCGTTTGATTCAGGCGGAAAGTTTGCGCGCGGACAACCGCGTCGGTGATTTAGAGGCCAAGGCGGCGCGCCGTCCGGGCCTCCAGAGGGCGCGCCGACCGTCTAAGATCGCACAGTCCCCGTTTATGGCCGGTATATGGTGACCGGCCGGCGCCGTCTGTGGGGAGGAGGTTAATTGTCGAGCTGCCGCAGCTCCACGCTGGAGCTGGCAAAGCTGGGCTGGATTTACGGCTCCGGCTGTGTAAACAAAGTCTGGAGAAATTACGGAGCAGCAATGTTTCAGGGATAAGGCGAAGCTATTGTGGTAGGATTGTCGGTTATATGATGTGGTAGTGACGTCAGTTATATCGTGGTTGTGACGTCATCTGAGCCGTAACATATTGACTAAACGATCCCGAGCCACTTACTAAGGAGACTTTGTTACATTATTGTCAATAAAACTGACTGATTTAGAGATAATGGAAACGTTCTTTTGGTGCATTTGCATATATCTAGATAAATGCAAAAACACATTTCATCATCATCACGTTTATTGGCCATACTTGCGCAGTTACAGTAATACACTTGGAGACATGGTGCAGAAGCACTCAATGCGCTTAAATCAGCGCACCACGTCTGGGAAAGGGGCATAACAAAGGATTGATTTCTCCAGCCGCCGCCGCAGCGCGAGACACCCAGCACTCCGCAACGTGAAACGAGTGCTGCTAGACGCCGCTCAACTCGCCTCGGACACCAGTCACATTATCTTAGAGTTAATATATGTAGGCAAATCTACCAGAGTTAAGTAGGAATTTTTGGAACACGTGGGCCACCGCCCGACCGTCAACGCCGCAGAGATTTGTGCCGTGCATTAGGATTTGAAGCTGTTCGGATTGTGATTGGGTGGTAAATAAGGGCCCTGTGATTTGTGTTATGTTGTTAATGAATTCCGTTCGTTGTTTCTTGTACTTGGGGCAGGAAAGGACGAAGTGACAAGGGTTCTCAGTTTTATACCCACAATCACATGCAGGGCTTGGACATTTTTGAACTTTGTATAAATGTGAGTTCAAATGCGTCATGTCTGTGCGAAAACGAGTGTGTAATATGTTCCCCTCCTTTGATCCCGCGATATAGTAATATGGAGGGACAGGTAATCCTAGCTGCTCACGAAGTTCTTTTTTGTATGTTTTGTGTCCTAGTTGACGTATGGTTTCCGGTAACTGGTTCCACTGTTTACTGGTTGTTTGAAAGAATGAACGATTATAGCATGTTGTACGGTGAGGGGATCTACTGTGAGAGTTTGCGTTCCTAAGAGTGATGGTTGTGTCCTGTGCTCGTGTGTTCGGCATAATGGACATGACATAGTGTGGTGTGTGTTGTTTGCAGTCATTAAGCTTATGGTACAATATGAGCCTGTGCATACGTCGTCTTGTAGTCAGTGCCTCCCAGCCTAATTCCGATCGTAATTTCTCAGTGGGTGTTCGAAAGAGTGTCCCTGTCACCAGTCTCGCGGCTCGATTTTGTAACGTCTCTAGTCTAGTGGAGTCCTTTATGGTAATGTGTCCGTCATACACAACGTCACAATAGTCGAAATGTGGTCTGACGTAAATTCTATAAATTTGGTCGAGAATGGGCCGTGGTATGTACCGTGCTATGGGGTATAATGGGCCTAGTGTTCTGTTTATTTTTTGGCATATTTTGTTTACGTGTTCATGAAATCGGAGGTCTTTCGAAAGTGTTACTCCAAGATGAGTATGACTTTCTCCAATTGGTATAGGATCTCCCCCAAATGTTAATGCTGGTATTTGTTGCGTACGTTTATGAGAAAATGTTTGTTGGATTGTTTTTGTAGCGTTAAAGGTTATCACCCATTCCCGACCATAGTCCTGAATCACGTCCAAGTCATCCTGAAGTGAGAGCTGTGTCGCTTGTACGTCTTTAGTCGTGTGAGAAGAGTAGAGAGAGGTATCGTCGGCGAAAAAGAGGATGTCATTTTGTGTTTGATTTGATAGAGCGTTAAGGTAAATGAGAGCTAGCAAAGGTCCCAATACCGATCCCTGAGGGCAGCCTGCGTTCACAGTCCTGAAAGGTGAAGACGTGTTGCGTATGATTACTCGTTGTCGTCTGTTTTGTAGGTATGATGTAATCCAGTCTAGAAGGGATCCTGTTATGCCAAATTCGTATCTACATTTGTGTATTAGTCCTTTGTGCCAGATTTTGTCGAAGTATTTGGAAATGTCTAAGTAAATTGCAGTAAAGTCGCGTCCTTCATCAAGCGATTTATAAAGGTTGTGCGTCAGATAAAGAAGCTGGTGTTGTGTACTGTGATTCTTCCGGTACCCACTTTGTTTTTCTGTTAAGAGAGCGTTTTCTGTGAAATGTGAATACATTTGCTTGTAAACTATTTTTTTCAAATACTTTAGATAGAGGTGAGAGAAGACTTATGGGGCGGTAGGAACTGCGGTCAGAAGGTGAGCCTTTATTTTTAAATATAGTTTTTTTTAATAGTTTTTTTATTTATTTAGGTTTACATTTAGAGAACTCCGAATGCATTCTTTAACTCAGACACTAGAAATATTGGCTACATTCGACCTGTTATGTTAAAAATGCATATGCTCAAAAATGAAGCAAAATAAATACATGCTAATTGTGTGTTTAGTCGTATTCCAGGTAAACTGCTGGTTAGTGAAATATTTCCTAATCGCTGTTCTTCTAAAACTAACTTGCAGAATCACCTTGTTGTGCATGTTTGGACTTCATTGGCAGCGACCTTTATCAACCAGTAAAATGTCACTTTCTCGCGCCTGTCCCCCCAAAATACTGTAATTTGTGGTCGGCTAGTGGTCACCGGACGACGCGAACTGCAGCAAACTATCACAGGACCTGTGTGAGCCTACAAACTCGTCGGCTAAATATCATTCACACGGAGGATCGCCATTGTCAACAGTTCTGAGAACGGCCGGGCCGGCAGGCGTGACTTGTGCATCCGGCATCTCTTTCGAACGTGATGAGTCCGTGCAGGCTCTGTTCCCGTGGGCAGATACACAAGTCTGACGTACGAGTATAATCTGAACACACAACAGTCCCCCTGCAGTGAGAGATAGAGTGTGGCACCACGACGCGTGCCTAGTTCGCTTATTACATCAGAATATCAGAGGGAATAATAGTCTTGGGTGGCTATATGACTTGTACGGCTGGTATCTGTAGTGTGGAGTGAACACACAGCTGATGTGTATTGGCTATATGACTTGTACGGCTGGTATCTGTAGTGTGGAGTGAACACACAGCTGATGTGTATTGGCTATATGACTTGTACGGCTGGTATCTGTAGTGTGGAGTGAACACACAGCTGATGTGTATTGGCTATATATGACTTGTACGGCTGGTATCTGTAGTGTGGAGTGAACACACAGCTGATGTGTATTGGCTATATGACTTGTACGGCTGGTATCTGTAGTGTGGAGTGAACACACAGCTGATGTGTATTGGCTATATGACTTGTACCGGTACGGCTGGTATCTGTAGTGTGGAGTGAACACACAGCTGATGTGTATTGGCTATATGACTTGTACGGCTGGTATCTGTAGTGTGGAGTGAACACACAGCTGATGTGTATTGGCTATATGACTTGTACGGCTGGTATCTGTAGTGTGGAGTGAACACACAGCTGATGTGTATTGGCTATATGACTTGTACCTGTACGGCTTGTATATATAGTGTGGAGTGAACACACAGCTGAAGTGTATTGGCTATATGACTTGTACGGCTGGTATCTGTAGTGTGGAGTGAACACACAGCTGATGTGTATTGGTTATATGACTTGTACCGGTACGGCTGGTATCTGTAGTGTGGAGTGAACACACAGCTGATGTGTATTGGCTATATGACTTGTACGGCTGGTATCTGTAGTGTGGAGTGAACACACAGCTGATGTGTATCTTACCAGGATAGTACAAGGACTATTTTATAATGATTGCAAACATTTACATTGGATATCACTACAAATGTATCGTCATGCAGTATCAATGTCGGCGTGTTACCATGATGTTTATGCCTGTGATGCTCAAGGTAGGTACCACTTACAGTTTACCATATTCATTTACACCCCCGAGTATTTGATTGGACACTGTGTTATACCCTAGATGACAGCATCATAATAACCATGCTTCATCGCCCCATGTCGGCCTGCTGTTCGCGCGGCAAATATATGTATAGCGATATATCATGCCCCTGACAGGAACCGGTCGGACTCCACGCTTAATTTAAACCATCCTCCTTCGAGCCAACTTCAGACGTCTAGACAAAAGAACGTTTGCTGGGCGATAAATTCCGCCCAATGACGTCTTCTGTGCAAGTATCGCCCAAATAACTTTGCGGTCAAGAATAAGACGGATCCTGGAAATGTTTCGAGAAGCCAGACCGGCTCAGTATGTGCTAGAGTTAATGAGTGAGTGATGTGGGTGTTCTGCATGTAAAATGCATGCAGCAGATATGCTCCGAGTCACTAAATCCTCGAATGATCACACCACCATGCGTCATCGTGTTAACTGTTAAGTGTCCCTTACGTAACAGTATTTCACATCATTATACCCTACTTTAGCACATCACAGTTCACACCATCTAATTTAAGCAGACGTTGACGTGTAACACTTCCTCGCATCTGTGTATACGTTAATACGCAACTTAATGTACTGAGACCATCGATCACGGCACCACCATATTGAAGTGGTAAATGTAACATAGTATAATGTGATAATGTGATTTGTAACACAGTCACCTTACATCGCCATCTCATTTTATAATTCGGACTCCATTGTCTCATCACCATCGCATTATTAATTACAACATTGTTTGGTCTCACAGTATTAAATCATCCCTTTAACACGCTGTCGCGGCATTGTTTTTATATAAAGTTAGCATTCCATTACACCATCTCACCCTCACACTTTATATTATGATATTATCTAATCACAACTGAGAAGAGCCTTATTGCTTAGTACCTGACCGAAAGCTGAACGTGATATGGGAATCTTAGTCCGCTACCCTGGAGCTGAGTCAGGTCGAACGGTTGGTTGCAGGGACGTAGCCAAGGGGAGGGGGCACGGGGGGGGGGGGGGCACGGGGGCTATGCCCTCCCCCCCCCCCCCCTCTGAGCAAACAAATATACACTAGATAGAATGAGATTATCACGACCCGACCCCCCCCCAACGGTCAACAACATATGTCTGAGCAGCGAAATTTGTTTCTACCACCGACGTGCCCCCCCCCCCCTGAGAAAAATCCTGGCTACGTGCCTGGTTGGTTGACTGACTCAACGCTTACATACTAATATTGAAATGCCATATTATAATAAGCCACGCTATTGCGCGTATAGCGCGTACTAAATTTAGCCACTTGTAGTAACAGTGGTATCCCCCCCCCCCTCACCCGATCAGTTATAGTAGAGACGACCCAGCGTTTGCTTTCTACTTCCAGCTTTTCAATTTGAGGTGTATCAATAAAACACATTAAGTACCGAAGCTGAATATAAATTGAAAATGTCACAGCGCACGAATAATATTGGCCAACGGTAATAGTTATTGCCAATAGCATGTTGAAGAAGAGATGGAGAGTTTATTTTGCTACTTTGAGGGGTGTATATGAAGAGGGTTCGATCACTTTTTGCTGGTTGCTGATGTAGGTACATTGTACGTGTCTGCCAGCTACGTGATATTGCATTCAATAGCATGCAATGTAATATTCCATTCCAGGAATATCCCATTTGTGTATCATTCACACGACATATGCGGTTATACGCTTCACCGTAAATGCAATAACCGCAACTCAAGTTGCCCTCAGTTGGTGTTGATCAGATATGAAATGTAGCCCATGCTACAAAGTCACGTGAGCGACACGTGACTGGCCGCTCATATGTCCGGGGTCTGACAAGTACAGCAATTCCGTACAATTTTGGTGAATCCTAAATACTATGTATACCTATGAGAACGGCTGCATTTCTGCATCCAAATGCCTCACAATGACGTATCGTCATGTAAAACATAACGATGCATCGTAGCACGTCTCAACATCAATCACATTTGTTAGAGCGACATTTAATTTTCATTTTGCTCGCCAAGTACTCAATACCATAAATCATGCTGTAATTTTGTAAAGACAACAACGAGCTTGACGCACCTATTGTAATCTAGCCATGCATTCAAGCTCATAGTGGTCTCAACTCTGCTCTGCGCGCTGTTGAAATCGCAAATTCCTACGGATACCGCATGTCCGAGTGAAAGTGCCCTGCGTGTCGACAGGGGGTCTCAGCTTCTTCACACCGCGTCCGTGCATGAGGTTTAATCGGCTCGCATGGCTGGTATCTGGCTAATTCATCTGGCTGTTTGCCTACAAGTCGGTCTGAGCTCTGTTCGCTGCTAACTGCCGTCAGCGCCCGTGATGACGTCAGCCAATACCGAGCTCTGTTCGCTGCTAACTACCGTCAGCGCCCGTGATGACGTCAGCCAATACCGAGCTCTGTTCGCTGCTAACTGCCGTCAGCGCCCGTGATGACGTCAGCCAATACCGAGCTCTGTTCGCTGCTAACTGCCGTCAGCGCCCGTGATGACGTCAGCCAATACCGAGCTCTGTTCGCTGCTAACTGCCGTCAGCGCCCGTGATGACGTCAGCCAATACCGAGCTCTGTTCGCTGCTAACAGCCGTCAGCGCCCGTGATGACGTCAGCCAATACCGAGCTCTGTTCGCTGCTAACTGCCGTCAGCGCCCGTGATGACGTCAGCCAATACCGAGCTCTGTTCGCTGTTAACTGCCGTCAGCGCCCGTGATGACGTCAGCCAATACCGAGCTCTGTTCGCTGCTAACTGCCGTCAGCGCCCGTGATGACGTCAGCCAATACCGAGCTCTGTTCGCTGCTAACTACCGTCAGCGCCCGTGATGACGTCAGCCAATACCGAGCTCTGTTCGCTGCTAACAGCCGTCAGCGCCCGTGATGACGTCAGCCAATGCCGAGCAGTGGCAGCAGTCAGCACGCGCGCCTAAGAACGGGTGCAGGGTTATATGTATCGCTATCAAAGAGTCGGGGACGCCTACTCTCTGTACTCCGTACTCCGTCTCCGTACAGATGTCCTGAGAAGTCCAACAACGGAAACTGGCCGTACTGAACCACTAACTACTACTTAAAACTATGTGGTGCGTACTATTAAGTACAAAGTTATATGTGAGCAAGGCTGATCCAGGTGGCTTACGCCGTACTCAGTACGCGTATAAACTTATCTGCATGATGCATATTGATGATACAGATCTATATGCCATCAATTCTTTATCGCTCACGACAGTTCTGTGGGGATGAATCAGATGGAGATAGGGTCACACGGTGTCAGCTGCTGTAGCATTTGCTGCACCTGAGCAGCAAAAACAAATCGTTCCGCACACCGGATCGGTTCGACAAGAGGAGACACCACTCCACCTCACCACACCGGTTACACACCGGATCACACCGGATCACACTGGATCACACAGGTTACACCGGATCATACCGGATCACACCGGATCACACCTAATCACACCGGATCACACCGGTTACACCGGATCACACCGGCTCACACCGGATCACCCTGGATCACACCGGACCACACCGGATCACACCGGATCACACAGGTTACACCGGATCACACCGGTTACACCGGATCACACCGGATCACACCGGATCACACCGGATCACACCGGATCACACCGGATCGGTTAGACAGGCGGCGACACCACTCCACCTAGCCACACCGGTTACACGGCGCAGTATTGTTTGTCTGAATCGCTGATTTAATATGCAGATTGCACACCTTTCTTCCGCTGACAGGCCGCTTTCATAAATCGCAACACGCTGCGGCTTCTGCGCTACCTCCCCGCTACGCTGGCTTCTCGCGCGCCGGCTGCACGTGCGCTCTGTACTCTTCCCTTCCCCTCCGCACCGCACCCCCACCGCACCTCACTCACCCTTATTCCCTGGAGTTGCTCGGGCTCCCACCCGGCAGACATGGTGTCTGCTCGTGCGTGCTGTACCCTTCCCTCCCTTTCACACCCCTCTCACCCTCCCCTGGCACCGCTCCTGCCCGGCAGACATGGTGTCTGCTCGTGCGTCCCTTCCCTCCCTTTCACACCCCCTCTCCCCCTCTCCTGGCACCGCTCCTGCCCAGCAGACATGGTGTCTGCTCGTGCGTCCTGTACCCTTCCCTCCCTTTCACACCCCTCTCACCCTCCCCTGGCACCGCTCCTGCCCGGCAGACATGGTGTCTGCTCGTGCGTCCTGTACCCTTCCCTCCCTTTCACACCCCTCTCACCCTCCCCTGGCACCGCTCCTGCCCAGCAGACACGGTGTCTGCTCGTGCATCCCTTCCCTCCCTTTCACACCCCTCTCACCCTGCCCTGGCACCGCTCCTGCCCGGCAGACATGGTGTCTGCTCGTGCATCCCTTCCCTCCCTTTCACACCCCTCTCACCCTGCCCTGGCACCGCTCCTGCCCGGCAGACATGGTGTCTGCTCGTGCGTCCTGTACCCTTCCCTCCCTTTCACACCCCTCTCACCCTCCCCTGGCACCGCTCCTGCCCAGCAGACACGGTGTCTGCTCGTGCATCCCTTCCCTCCCTTTCACACCCCTCTCACCCTGCCCTGGCACCGCTCCTGCCCGGCAGACATGGTGTCTGCTCGTGCATCCCTTCCCTCCCTTTCACACCCCTCTCACCCTGCCCTGGCACCGCTCCTGCCCGGCAGACATGGTGTCTGCTCGTGCATCCCTTCCCTCCCTTTCACACCCCTCTCACCCTGCCCTGGCACCGCTCCTGCCCGGCAGACATGGTGTCTGCTCGTGCGTCCTGTACCCTTCCCTCCCTTTCACACCCCTCTCACCCTCCCCTGGCACCGCTCCTGCCCAGCAGACACGGTGTCTGCTCGTGCATCCCTTCCCTCCCTTTCACACCCCTCTCACCCTGCCCTGGCACCGCTCCTGCCCGGCAGACATGGTGTCTGCTCGTGCGTCCCTTCCCTCCCTTTCACACCCCTCTCACCCTGCCCTGGCACCGCTCCTGCCCGGCAGACGGCTCCAGTGAAGCCGCCATGCGCCGGCACCTAATTACACTCCTCTCTCGAGCTAAATCATGGCAGGCGCGGCGAGCCTCAAGTGTTTCGATGGCGGTATTCTTATCGTGGAGTAATTACGAACGGAAGGCGGGCTGAATGGGTCTGAGTCGGCCGAGTACAAAAGTCGGGACCGGGCCTGCGGCAGAAGAAAATTCCTCCGGGATGTAGTGTGATGAATGCTGTGGTGCTGCTTTGTTTTTGCTGGCCTGATTATGGAGGGAGGTAAATATTTTGTTCGGCGATGCCGTAAATATTTTCCGTGATTGGATTGGGATGAGATGTTTGTCCATTGGCGTCGTGACTATATGTAAGCTAAATACAAGTACTTTAGGGAGATAAAATATGTTTTTTTCTGCTTCTCGTAACAAGTTTTTTATTCACTAAGTGCCGATAAGGAAGAGTTTTAAATGTACAAGTGGCATGCCGTTGGTATTTTTCCCCATTTGTATCCATTATTTTTTGCCCATTTATCTGCTGACTAGATTTCTTTGTCGAGAAACGACTCCATATTTACTGACGACAAAATAAATGAATAGCGTAACATCAAATTGACTCAAATTGTCCAAATATTGAACAGCACCCGTGCATTCGTTAATGGGTGATCAATAACGAGTTACCTATATGTTAATTAATGATCATGACATTTTAGAGCAATACATAACAGAAGTATACATGCTTCCATAAACTTACTGCTGAACTATGCAAAACAGATGGACAATATATGCTTCTGTTGCATCCAAAGAGCTCCATCCACTGGCGGATCCAGCCGTCGGTTGGGGGGGGGGGGCAAATCGGTGGGAGGCACTGGCAGATCCAGCCTCTCTCCTGGGGGGGGGGGGGGGGCATCTTTTTGTGGCAAAAAGGTAACCCCATTTTTTCCCTCCGCGGATTTGGGCCGGTCACCTTATTTTGGTATTCGAGCTTAAGAAATTCACTTTTCAAATTCACACAAATTTATTTTGTCAATTTTTCCCGATTTGTTTTTGTGTGGAGGAAGGGGGGGGGGATTCAGACACCCAAACTTCGGAAATCCGAGATAGCAATTTTGAGGAGAATATCATTTGATTTCTTTTGACTTTTTTGTATTCGGCATTTGCTTCAAAACTCTATTTTGTACGATTTTGCAAACATTTATCGTTTTTCCACCAAAAATGGCATGACATGACGTCATTACAACGTCATTATCTCCCAAAATACTGTATCAATTTAATTGAAAGTTGGTAAGAAGACTGATACTTGATGCAGGATAAGGTACTGAAAGTTTCACGCTGATATCGATCATAGTTTTCAGGTTATTGAGAAAATCCCGGAGGGGGCAGATACTTCTGATAAGGTTTGAGGTAGAAGTACCTATCTCACCTATATAGGTACCTAGGTCTATAGTTTGTTTTATTTTTATTGCACAATTGCCATTGAGACCTTCGTGAGAATCACACGTTAATTTTGTACACACCGCTGTCACGCGTCACGAAAAGTTATTTGGTTTGGTTTCTGGACCAAGCATCGTATCCTCTTGGGACCAAGGTGCTAATTGGAACTCTCACCCTGTTCCGAGGGGTATGGGGAGCCGGGTATACTTTTTCAGAGGCCCGCCGAGGGATTGAACCCCGGTCCCCGGCACGCAAGGCAAGTATCTTACCACTGCGCCGAGTTGCTCCCCCGTAAAGTTATTTCCACAAAAGCAACGCGTCATTTTTGACAACCATTTGCGCCGAAATAGAGTGTAGATTATATTCCAAATTGATACCATATATAGTTCTTCCTACATGTTAAAAAAACTTTTGTTCGAGCTTCAATTCCTACTGGCAGCTTGCTTGCCTGCAATTTGCTGGCCTGCAATTTTCTCGTCCAGAGGCCATTCTTATTAATACCAAAAATCGAGCTGTGGCGCGATTTTTTTCTTCTTCAGAATTGCCTCAGGATCCGGCGCGGGAGATGTTTAGCGTCGAAACAGCGCCTCGGAAATGCAGCAGCAAAGCCAAATAATATGCAGGTATTTTACACACTGCACAGCGAGGCCTTTTGCCGATTAGCCGGAATTAATTAATGACGGCCACGCCGTCAACCGCAGTGCAACCAGCTGAGGCATACCAGCTGAACCAGCGGCGGCGCACATTTTGCGCACATTTTGACAGCAAAAACAGTTTAAGGTCAGGTCAGGTCACAGAGTAATGACGTCGTAATGCAAGGTCTGCACGGTAGTCTGAGCGCCGTAAGGTGTGTTCGCGCTGCATCCGTTTTATTTGCGTCAGTTTGGACCCAGGATGGTCATGATGGTCAGATTCGGCTGTTGATAGCCAGTCATGATATTTGATGTTGCTTAACGTTTTGTTTTGTTCGTCGATTTGTAAGGTCCTGACGTGCCGTAATTAACATATGAGGCCTACAAAACATTCGAAGACATTGCGATTGTCATCAAAAGACGGCCCTCTCAAATTTCCAGATTTTTCCATTTCTAATTCTTGAAATTTCCCAATTTCGAACTTCCAGCAAATTGGCTGTAGCAATCAAAGGGCCGATAAGGGGCGCGGTTTCCGGGTTGGGACAACATAAGAACATTCTGGCTGCAGCAAAGCCAAATAATATGCAGGTATTTTACACACTGCACAGTGCGACCTTTTGCCTGTTCCGAGGGGTTCTTCCTATTCAGATTCAGAGGCCCGCCGAGGGATTGAACCCCGGTCCCCGGCACACAAGGCAAGTATCTCACCAAGGTCATGTCAGGTCAATCACACTGGTATGTGTCTCGAAGCGTCACTCGCCCTCAAACTTTATATAAACTTACATTTACATGTTAGGGTTGATCCTCATTTTAAAGCAGAGCTCAATGTAGGCAACAATCAGGGGATTTTGCTTGGTTCGTTAAGATTTGCAATGAAATGAAATAAAATGAAGAGGGAAAAAAGTATTTTGTTAAAATTAGTCAAGGAAAATGAACCAGCCAAACGTGCATTTATTTCGCCTGAAACGGGTGAAACGGGTGGAACGGGTGAAACGGGTGAAACGCTTCCGTCCACAAACTTCAGTTTCGGTCGCGTTTTTCATATGCTAGAAAAAAGTTAACGGGGAAAACCTATCCCAGATTCGAAAAATTCAGAGAATTTCGGTTCCGGGCAGTGCAATTTGAAGGGAAATGGGAATCTTCATTGTTTAACCCGGCAGGCTGCAGGGCGGGCTGCAGGGTGCACTGCCCAAACATAACAAATTTCCAGTCCTGAGGCCATTCTTATGATAAAAAAATCGGGCCAGCGGCTCCATTTTGTAAAAAAAATAAGAATGGCCTCTGTTGAGCTTTTTAAGCCCTGATTTGATGGTAAGAGCCGTGTTTTCCAAAATTTCCCACTTTTTACTGTGGATTGCTGGATTTTGACTGCTGCAAAGTCATTGTTTACGATAAATTGTTAACTTTTTTTAGGGGGGGGGGGGGGCAAAATACATGTTGGCTCTCTCTTCCAGTTTCTTTTTTGGGTGGGGGGGGCATGGCCTGGTTGCCCCTTGGATCTGTCAGTGGCTCCATCTAACTGAATTTTGAAGTTGTGTTTCTCAGAATATCATGGCCGGAACAGGTAGTCACCGCTGAACCGCCTCACCATCAAATCGCGTGCGCCATAAACGTGCCGCGTTACAACTGCGGCAAAACCGACGCAGCGCCGCGGGTGGCGCCACGGGGGCAGCACCGTCTCTGTTTTTGCCTTGTGCGAGGCAGGTGGGGTAGGCGGCGTCGTAATTGATCGGTTTCTGTAGCATGTCTAATGGAGCCTTTCGGCAATCGAGCGAATTGGGACCGGTAAAGCCCTGCAGTGGTGATGAATGAATGGTTTGAGGCATCTTGTATGTCGGTGGAGGGAGTATAGACCACCCACCCATAGAAGGCCAGCGCATGGATACGAGAATTTAGCGTGTTTGGTTCGCAGCCATGATCACGCCATACTATTTATCAGAGATGTTTGCCGAGATCATCTGTCATGAGCTAGGGTGAGCAGTAATCGCTCATCTACCGTGTGAAAATACACTCACATGTAGTAAGAAAACTATCTTTTCCCCATTTTACCTTAGCACACAACAGATGAGATCATTATGTAATATGTGATAATGTAATTAATACGGTCAATACAAATGTACAAATATAATTTTAATTTTCGAATATGCCTGGAACATTTTGATGAAGGATGTAGCAAGTGAATATTGATGATAACCGATATACCGATGTAAAAATATATAACCGATAACCGATATAATACCGATATAACCGATATAACCGATAACCGATAACCGATAACCGATATAAAAATATCGGACGATGCTATAAGCTCACATTTTAATCGAACTGGAATCGTTGCATGGGTAAACATTTTCCTGATAAATTTGGCCTTCATCACAATTCGAACAAGCAGATTAAATGTGAACTTGCCAACGGTAATAAACAGGGGCGGAACTTTACATCTCTTTGGGAAGGCCCGAGCCCCCCCCCCCCAATGCTGAGCTGAGCTCCTCTCCCCCTCCCCCAATGGTTCCCGGGCCCCAATGTTTTCCAAAATTTGCGCACTTCTAAAATGTCAAGGACTGCCCGTACAGATAGTTCTGTTTTGGATTTTGCGTATTTCATCATATCAAGAAGTGATTCCATCTCAGGAGTATTCCATCTTAGAAGTATACGAGCATTGTGATTCCATCTGCGACTACTTTTCGATTATGATATAATGGGTAAGTTGGTAGCATGGATTATCTTCTGCTAACAAGTCCGTAGATACAAGGTTCAAGAGTTCAGATTAGCGAATAGCGGAGTGGGAGAATGAGGAATTAGCGATCGGAGACTCGGAGTGCTCTATTTAAATGGTGTTCAATGGAATTTGTTCTTTTTTGTGGCCTGAAATAAGGCTGATAGTTTATGCAGCCTTTTTGGCTCCCTGGTATTGCAATATCCTAAATATCCAACATCCGTGCTAACATAATAGTTCGATACGGAGGAACATCGAGGGGATCATGCCATCAAATGGCATCGGGTCATCGTGGCCAGGGGGCCTAGGGGTCCATGACTCTTCCAGGTTAACCGAGGTCGGCCTGAGGGGGTCCTTAGTTGACCTGACGAGCCCTGGGTCAGCCTGAGCGAGCCTCGTTGGGCCTGGAGGGGAGCTCAGTCGACCTGAGGGGACACTCCGTCGACTTGAAGGAGTCCTTCGTCCATCCGAGGGGGTTCCAGTCAGCCTAAGGAGCCATTGTTTGGCCTAAGGGTTCCCCTGTCGGCCTGAGGGGGTTCTTTGTCGGCCAGAGGGACCCTTTGTCGGCTTGAGGGGACATCAGTCGGCCTGAGTGGCCCTCAGTATGCCTGAGGGGACATCGGTCGGCATGATGGGGCCCCGAGTGGGCTTGAGGGACCCTCGGTTGGCCCGAGTGGCTCTCGCTTGGGCTGAGTGGCCCTCGGTATGTCTGACGGGACTTCGGTCGGTGTGAGAGGACACTGAGTGGCTTGAGGGACCCTCGCTTGGCCTGAGGGCCTTCGGTCAGCTTGAGGGGGCCCAGAGGGCCCTCAGTTGGCCTGAGTGGCTCTCGTTCGGTCTGAGGGACCCCAGCCAGCTTGAAGGGGCTTTTTCTTCGGTCTGCGGGGTCCTTGGTCGCCCTGAGGGGCTTTCAGGTGGCCTGAAGAGGTCATCGATCTGCCTGAGGGTGTATTTTGTATGGAACATGTAACAACACCCAGATTCAACGCATCCAAAAAGTCATAAACTTTGGTGCGCGCGTAGTGAACGGGAAAAAAACGTCATGAACATGTATCTGATGTTGTGCAAAACCTTGGCTGGTTGAACGCCAAACAGCTCGTAGAGTACCACGCAGTGTGTATGGTGCGTTCCGTGGGGATGGCCTGTCAGCCAGAGGACATGTTCAGTATCATCGGACGGCCCACCAGCCAGGTTCACTCTCACGCAACCCGACATGTCAATCACCTATCATTGCCTCGCATTAGGACGGAAGCTGGCAGGCGACGACTTTGCTATCGCGGCGTCAAAATGCTGAATATGGCAAAAGTTCATGCGAGCGATCGCCACTTCCGCACAACTCTTAAGCGTGAGCTACTGTCGCGGAACTCAGCTGGCGAATGATTGTGTATGAACGAATGGGTGTTTGAATGGTGTTGTGTATACGGTATCCGACTAGTTTAAGATGACGTGCAACATTGAAAAGCCGTCTTGTCGTGGATATGATGCAAATATATCTGATCTGCCTTAGGGGGCTCTGGGTCGGCTTGGAGGGCTCTCGGTCGGTTTAGTCGACTTAAGAATGCCCTTTTCGGCCTAAGGTGCCTTCGTTCAGTTTGAGAAGGTGCTTTTCGGCCTAAGGGGCCTTCGGTCAGCTTAACCCGCGAGTTACTGGGGTATATTCCATAGCGCGACTTACTTGGGGGGGGGGGGGTCCCCCCTCGGATCTCCGGAACAACTGGACCGATTGTAAAAAGTCAAACGCCATTCGATAGCCCTGTGAAATTTGTCGAGGAAAACATAATATTGTTGACCTCAGGGTTACCAATGACGTCACAGGTCAGGTCAAGTACAAAATGTTTGACCGTGTCAGAAGGTCTCGATGGATGGAATTGTCGCGCAAAATTGCAATATCAAACGCATAAGCAGTCGATAAATCGGTATGATTCGTGTGTCTGACACTTCGAAGTACCATTCTAAGCTGTGTATGACCTTGGGTCAGGTCAAGGTCATCCAAGGTCACGAGGTCAAACTGCAGATTACGGTCATTAGGCGTTGTAACACATGTTAATGGGTTTGTTTTTCGTCTAGAACGCGAAAAATGACCTTAGAACATTGTTTGTTCCATATAAATAGAATACAAAAGCGAAAACGGAAATGCATTTTGTTATGCACTGTGAGAGGTGGTCGATTTCTGTCATTTAAAGGTCATAACTCATAAGTCAGTCATTTTTCAAGATATTGACTTCATATTTGGTACACATATTCATCGAACACGTCTCGATCACATGTATTCCGTATTTTTTGGAAAATGCTGATTTTTTTTGAACATTTTGTTAAAAAAAAAAAATCTCAAAATTTTTAATAAAAAAGAACTCAAAAATCCGAGATTGCAGTTTGATAGCCCGGTTTATTGTTAGTAATTTAATTTATGACAATTGAATTTATCTCAAACATTGTACCTTTGCCAGCGTTTTCCGCAAACCATTATTTTTTTGGCCTGCAGGACAACTCAGTCGGCCTGAGGGGGCCATCGGTCGGTTCGAGTGACTCTTGCCAGGACTCTTGCCAGTTGGTTTGAGACAGTATTTTCCAGGCATTAGAGCCTTAGGTTTCTTGTCTTTCTAAAACGACCTTTGTCATGCCCCTATGCCTGTCTGAGAGGTTTGTTTACCAGTTTGAAAGGATCCTTACTCGTCCAGGAGGCGGGGAGGGGGAGGGGGGGGGGCGGGGGGGGGGGGGGGGGGGTTCCCGCCTAAGATAGCCCTAAGTCCCTGAGAGAGGACCCTCCGCTTCTTTGAGAGGATCATCGGTCGATCAGAGATGACCTGACATGACCGCCGTCTGATCTGAGAGGGCCTTACGCTTGTCTAAGAGGGCCATTGTCAGACCTAAGAGGGTCATGTGGAAGTCTGAGAAAGCTCTCGGTCATTCTGGAGAGTCCTTAAACGGGCTGAGAGAGCCATTGATCGGTCGGAAGCAGTCTTGCAGACTCGGAGTCGGAATCTGAGTCTATTGGAGTCGGTAATGTTTGCCGGAGTCGGAGTCAGTTAAATTATACCGACTCCGGCTGTCATGTGACAATTATGCATGAAGAACGTGTTTTCAGATGCATTTTAATTGGCCACAGGTGGCGATAATTTAACATTTAACGGCTTCGAAATTGTGTTGCTGTCTTTGTCAGTGTTTACCTATAAATTTCAGTTAACTAGTAATTTGTCAATTTTATGGGCTGAAAGAGGGAAATTGGGGAGGAAATGGGTATTATTGCCTGTATGAAAGGGACAAAATGGTTCCATAATTGTAATAATTGTAATAGGTTTATAATAATTATGTTATATAATAATTATACACTATATATACATATATCTTATTGGACATTTAGTTTCAACTTGAGCATTCGGCCGTTGCCCCCCCCCCCCCCCGCCAACCGATTTCATAAAGTTCCACCACTGGTAATAAAGTTGTATGATACGTAAGGCATCTCATCTACGTTGACCAAATAGAGCCAAGTCACAACTTCAAACATAAAACCGCCGGACACAAGAACGCAAACAATGTTGGGATCCAAACGAAATATTCGCCATGCTGCTCATTCACAGGTGGACGTTTCTCCTTGTCGACGGAAATACAATTTGAACGAATTATGCGCGCACTGGCTCAGCTGCGGACGCCAAAGGAGAATCTTTCCTGGCTCATCCGAACCATTACCTGCCAGGTGGAGATCACTTACGTCGTCAGCTGACCTGAGGGCAGCCTCATAAAACCTAGCGAACAAATATGGAAACCCTTGAATTTACATCACACATGTCAGCAAATAAAATGCCAAAATAGACATCATCATTTGCAGTTCTTTAATGTTTTTGTCATGAGGTGGTTTATTCTTGCCATGCACAGCACGAGTTGACCATTTTGTGCATCTGCTGCTCATGTCTTATGATACTGACCCGGATCTGTATTCATGACCGTGAGCCGCCCTGATGCGCCGCGTCCGACAATTCGCAGAACACTGGGCGGCCTAATGCCGTAGAAAATGTGGTCTCCTTTCGTCGGTCCCAACGGTGGCTTTGACGGTGGTCCAGGACCATGTTAAGGACCCATGAGGAGCGACTACGAAGTGAACAGACGGTAACTCGACTGCACGAAACATGAGGATGGCTTTCTGCTGAAGGAAGTCGCAATGTTTGGATGTATCCACACTGAATTCAAAGATCCTAGAAAAAGCTACGCCGTCCGTGAGCGAAGCGAAAAATATGATACAAAAGCTGACCAACTCGGCCCAGAAGTCGCTGTTAAGTTAGGCCAATCAACCATTTACCTATTGGTCGTCTAAGATACTGATTTCTTAAGATCATCCCTTTGACTTTATTTATGATGACCGACTCTCATAAACCATAGCGAAACTTTTGTTATTTTATCTCTGGGGCAGTCCAACCATCTATGTAACTTTGGATAGGGAAAGGTCAGAATTACAAGTTTTATACTGAGATGAACTTATTGGCATAGTCATCAACTGATAATCCGATATTAACTAGGACAAACCCATAGTTGTATAAGTATTTTATTATTTTATGTCGGTCTCAAGCATCTGATAACTCCAATACCCCAATATCCGACGTGGTGTACCGATTAAGAGAAGTTCCGTTACAAAATTATGTATGTAGCTATGGATCCAATACCTGCCCAATTTTCCCGTATTCTTCCACAGAGGTCTGAGCCTTATCAATGCCTACTATAACAGCCGCCGTCAGCATGTAAATAAATTGGGAAAATCCTGCTGACCCCTCCACCGATACCTGCCGTCACCGTCACCGTCACCGTCACCGTCACCGTCACCGTCACCGTCACCGTCACCGTCACCGTCACCGTCACCGTCACCGTCACCGTCACCGTCACCGTCACCGTGCTCCATCGCTGGATGCCATAGCCGGTCCAATACGCCAGCGATGAACCAGCGGGTATTTCAGCCTGGACCGCTTAATAAGCCCGTACTGACGGGCCTGTACGGCACTTTAGTGAGGAGCATAACGCATCGCATGGCACACAGCTGGTATAGTCAGAACCAGTGTTCGTCGCCGGCCCACCAACCCCCAGCCCGGCCCGACCCAGGCCCATGAACACCAAGCCCAGGCCCGGACCAGGCCCGATCAAATTCATAATATTGAGGACCAGGCCCGGTCCGGCCCGTTCAGATTAAGCATACCATTATTTTCACAAAATTTGCAATCATTATCCTAGCATATTTACTTGTATACTATAAATGTGAAACAATGAACCAACTATGCTAACCAAAAAACAAAAAGCCACAGCCACAGCAACAGTGTGTTGCTGTGTAAGTGAACTGCTGGTTAAAATATTTTTGAGCTCTGACCTGAGCTTGTGCGACGCGCGCATTACTTCAAAATTGTCAGGTCCAGCCGATCCAGAGCCCAGTGATTTCATTAAAGTTGAGGCCCAGCCCAGGCCCAGCCCAGGCCCAGCCCAGGCCCAGCCCAGGCCCAGCCCAGGCCCAGCCCAGGCCCAGCCCAGGCCCAGCCCAGGCCCAGCCCAGGCCCAGCCCAGGCCCAGCCCAGGCCCAGCCCAGGCCCAGCCCAGGTCCAGCCCAGGCCCAGCCCAGGCCCAGCCCAGGCCCAGCCCAGGCCCAGCCCAGGCCCAGCCCAGGCCCAGCCCAGGCCCAGCCCAGGCCCAGCCCAGGCCCAGCCCAGGTCCAGCCCAGGTCCAGCCCAGGCCCAGCCCAGGCCCAGCCCAGGCCCAGGTCCAGCCCAGGCCCAGCCCAGGCCCAGCCCAGGCCCAGCCCAGGCCCAGCCCAGGCCCAGCCCAGGCCCAGCCCAGGCCCAGCCCAGGCCCAGCCCAGGCCCAGCCCAGGCCCAGCCCAGGCCCAGCCCAGGCCCAGCCCAGGCCCAGCCCAGGCCCAGCCCAGGCCCAGCCCAGGCCCAGCCCAGGCCCAGCCCAGGTCCAGCCCAGGCCCAGCCCAGGCCCAGCCCAGGCCCAGCCCAGGCCCAGCCCAGGCCCAGCCCAGGCCCAGCCCAGGCCCAGCCCAGGCCCAGCCCAGGCCCAGCCCAGGCCCAGCCCAGGCCCAGCCCAGGCCCAGCCCAGGCCCAGCCCAGGCCCAGCCCAGGCCCAGCCCAGGCCCAGCCCAGGCCCAGCCCAGGCCCAGCCCAGGCCCAGCCCAGGCCCAGTCCAGGCCCAGCCCAGGCCCAGCCCAGGTCCAGCCCAGGCCCAGCCCAGGCCCAGCCCAGGCCCAGCCCAGGCCCAGCCCAGGCCCAGCCCATGGTCCATAGGGCCAGCCCAGCCCATGACGAACTCTGGTCAGAACATTGGGCCGGCCAGAGGTGGGCCCAGTGAGCATGCTTAGAAGGGAAAAACCAAATTATTTGTATTTTTGTCTTTAAAATTATTTCATTATTTCCTAATATCTCACGATTTTTGTTAAACCAATTTCGTTTTTGCCGCAGTATTTCATTCGTAGTTTAATTTAAAATGCTATAACAGTAGCTCACGCTAATGCATTGTTAAATGCTTAAGCTCGACATTCTTTATCGCGTAGTTGTAGTTTAAAGTGACGTCACTGGTCCTTGCCCGAGATCCAGTTGTAGTTGCCTACCCGTACTGTCTCTCCAGCAGAGGGCTAATGCATTGGCAAATGCTTAAGCTCGACATTCTTTATCACGTAGTTTCAAGTGACGTCACTGGTCCTTGCCCGAGATCCAGTTGTAGTTCCCGACCCTTACTGTCTCTCCAGCAGAGGAACTGAAACCTTTTCGCTGTAGTTTATTTATGGTACGAATACGGCTGAGAAGGACCCGGGTGCTGCAGTCTTTTAAGGATGAGTAATGCAAATGCGGCTGGCTTTTTTAGAGCTTTCGGGCAGGGTGAGATGAGAGATGACGGTGAGATGACGATGAGATGAGGGTGAGATGAGAGATGACGAGGCGGATTGGTGAATCATGACGGGTATTAGGGAAAAGAGAGTCATCTAGTTTGTGCGTCTTCATTTTTCCGGGTGTGGCTGAGGGATGCGAGAAAGTAAAGTCACTGCATATTTTTAGCGTATTTTAGTACGGATTGTGTGAGATTTAAAGACAATTATAAAATGAAATATACAAGGTTTAAATGAGCTTAAAAGTGACATGATATTGTTCAACATAAGTACCAACAAAATGCTACATTTATATCAAGTTAAAATTCTGACGATTTTCTGTATGTTTGTATCTCTGTATTTCTATTCAATCACCAACAGGCATGTGACCAATTACAGGTGAAGTCAAATAAACCAGCAAGGCGCCGTAGTTGGCGATCAACGAGCGAACGTGAAGGAAATGTATGGGGAATTTCAACTCGATCGGGTATGTAGTTTCTGAGATACACAAAAGGGTGCGCACGTGCGCACGTGCAGAGGCACCCACCTTTGACTTGTGGGAAGTAGGTGCTGAGAG
Organism: Chirona hameri; assembly: GCA_036785665.1. Taxonomy (NCBI): domain Eukaryota; kingdom Metazoa; phylum Arthropoda; class Thecostraca; order Balanomorpha; family Balanidae; genus Chirona; species Chirona hameri. Next base: position 28,056 of record JAXIVJ010004477.1, on the reverse strand, counting down.
GTCCCTAACCACACACCAAATTTGAACACAATCGGCTCGGCCATCCCTGCGATATATAATAGGGGTGCGCACGTGCGCACGTGCAGGCACCCATCCCTGACTTGTGGGAAAGCGGCGGCTGAGAAGTCCCTAACCACGCACCAAATTTGAACACAATCGGCTCAGCCGTTCCTGAGATATAAAATAGGGGTGTGCACGTGCGCACGTGCAGAGGCACCCCGCCAATAACTTGTGGGAAAGTGGCGGCTGAGGGGTCCCTAACCACACACCAAATTTGAACACAATCGGCTCAGCCGTTGCGGAGTTATTGCGAGGAAACACCTTCCAACACCCCTCACGCGGCACGCGCCACGCGCAGTGGTAGTCACCCATGTGAGTCGGCACTGGTCTCAAACAGGGTAGGGTGGATGGGGCTGCTCAGCAAAGAAGCCCGCTTGTCAATCGGACGTGCGGTTGCAGAGATATTAGCTTGTCAAAAGCGTCGCCACGGGCCGGGTCGAGCCGCTCATATTCAGATTTTCACCATATACCACGGAAAGACGAGCGAGCGCGAAGCGCTCGCTCGTAATCAGGTACACATATAAACTTCCCAACCGGAACAACCTTACATCGATGATGCGTCACATGGTGGGTCTCACAGTTGACGCATAAGCCAAGATCTGCCGTTGCAGCTGCCCTAGCGTATCGTAAACAATGTCGGAACTTAAAACCTAGAAAGTCGTTGACGGTACGAGGAATGCGCACAAACAGTCCGGACGATAGTTTTCACTCTGGCGAATGGCACATCGAACAGTGATCTTGTAGCGATTCTAGTTAGCTTGTTGGCGCATTGAGCTTGAAACACTCCAGCAGGTGTGATGAGAGCAAGCGTTTGCATGGTTCGCACAAACACAGAACATCACACTGCGCACGCCGAGCTTCTAAATGTGATTTAGTGCATGGCCAAAGACCGTTTTCCCATTGACACTCCAGTTATTACACGGCTAAAATTAAGCACAAATATGTACTTGCATGGCAAGACAACAGCCTTCGGCCATGCACTAAATCGTTTTATGCACTCGTGGCATTACATATTCAGTTTATGAACTCGACTTCGGCTCGTTCACAATCTGAATCGTTAATTCCACTCCTGCATTAAACTATAACATTGCATGGTGACAGCAGATCACAGTATGCGAGAGACGGTCCATCGAACGCCATATGACGCGCAAGCCACATCACAAATTTATGCTGCACCCTCTCCACGCGAACGAGCTGACATGCACCACTCCATATGATTGAACAGTATTCGATAATCGACCGAACGTTGGCGTTATAAGCAGCCAGAGCCGCTTGCTTATCCAGCTTGCACGGGGGGAGGGGAGGCGACTGGAATGTCCGAATGAGCAGACCTAATGCTCGATTGACTTTGGTGACATTTGAGTTCACATGATCTGCGAAGTTCAGCTTTTGGTCGAGAACGACACCCAAGTATCGAATAGACTTGACGTTCTCCAGAGCTATGCCATCAATTGAGTACGACGATTCAATGAAGTCGCGTTTCAGAGTAATTTGGAAATATTTGCATTTTGAAGGATTGAGTTTCAGTTTTCCAGTCGGCCGCCCAACGCGTCACTGCGTTTTGGTCCTGCTGGAGTACAAGGACTTAGACATCCGTTTTGGACTTCACCTCATGAAACAATTTCAAATCGTCAGCAAAAAGCAAACAGTTCGTGGAGATGACGTTGGGCAGGCCGTTCACGTAGAGATAGAACAGCAGCGGAGATATGTGGCCCCTTCCGGTGTTCCGGACACAGCCGGAACCCAATCGGACACTTTTCCATTTAAAACTGCCCGCTGCTTACGCCCTCCCAGGTATGATGTCAGCCACTGCAGAGCGACGCCAGCTATACCGTACATTTTCTCAAATTTATACAGCAACAAGCTGTGGTTAACGCTCTGGAATGCACTCGTAAAATCGGCATCGACAGTGTCAAGCCGGCACTTGTTTGAGATTGACTTCAGACGATGAGAGAATGTATCGAATGGACCGGCGTCAGCCATTGTCATGCTTGTCTTCGAGAAGAGCCTGCATGGGGCAAACTATTCCATCATTCCGTCATTTTACAGTATGCACTCCTAACTCCTGTGTCATCAGACAAACAGTCCAGGTTCACGTCGAGATGCTGGCGTTCTTCTATCTCGACCACTGCGCTGTAATCTGTCTGGCGCAACATACGTCCTGGCTCTCAGACACCCAGTATTTACACTGAGTATGGCCCGGGTGTCCATAACTCCATTGTGTATGCCACTGGCTACTTCAGTGCAAACTTGAAAGTCATTCGACAGTGCCGCTGTAGCTGCAGCTGCCGCTGCCGCTGTAGCAGTTGCATGATGCAGGCCAGGCCAGACTGGGAAGAACAGACTGGATAGACTTGACAGCGCATAATTATTGAGGGTGATGGACTATCATTTCCCATGGATTCCGGCGACTTATGCATAGGATACATAGGTTGTCTTATCGAGCAAAAATAATGTTTGCTTTTCACGGAGTCATTTCCTAAGCAAAGCTTGTTGCCTAAAATTGCCTGCTTGTTGCTGCCACCTAGAGTAATTCCCCTTCGCCAAAATGTATCATTCAATTGTGTGACTTTCACATAACTTTGTGGCGGAAGTTAACCCGCGCCCCGCTGGGTCTCCATCCGAACGCGCCCCGCTGGGGGGAGGGGGCTGATTCTGCCCCTTCGTTATCTTCCGAACCAATAGCCGCAGCGAGACGCACAAGGCGGCAATCGAAAGCTCTCAATGAGACGCATGTAAAGCATACGCGAAATTGTCAAAATAAGGTCACATGTCAGGTCACGGTCAGGTCAAATTTCAAAACTGAGGTATTTGGTTTTTTGGGCCATACTTTCCATCCAAAGCCTTAGATTGCGACTATTATCGCACAAAGTGCTTCCAAAGGTATAATGCATCTCCCGCATAGGCAAGAGTGAAATTGTAAGCAAAGGTAAAGGTCAAGATCAGGTCACAAAAGATTACAGGTCTACAAAAACCATGCGACACATGTTGTATGGGTTATTTTACATGTATAATTCGATATTAGCAGCCATTTTTACAACATTTTGACATAGGTTGTCAGGGCCCTCAGGTCGTCAGGTCACAATAAGGACAATATTTGAAATTGATTAATCGAAATCAAAAAGGCATTTTTTAAACCAGATTTGTCTCAGAAATACAGCGGTGACATGTATTTGTCTGTATCTGGTCACTAAAAGCCAAAAAAACGTAACTTAAAAATGGCGTAATAAGTTACTTATATTTAGGGAGCCATAAGTCAGTCAAAAATAAAGATATTGCTTTGAAATTTGGTTTGGGTATTGTACATACTTGGTTCTCTAATATATCTTCCGTTTTTTTAATATCTTCAAAACAAAATATTTTGTGGAAATTCTTCCGAAAAAAAAATATTTTATTTTAGGGGTCAAAAACCAAGAATTTTGCAAATCCAAGATGGCCATTTGGAAGAGAATGGCATTTTCTTTCCTTTGACGTTTTGTATTGGCAATTTGCATCGCAACTCGATTTTCTACGATTTTTTTCCAATCATTTATCGTTTTTCCACCATAAATGGCATGACATGACGTCATTAAAACGTCATTATTCATATAAAAGTGCTCTATCAATTTCACTGAAATTTTCGCAAAGATGTAGAATTGATGTAGGATAAGATAGTGCCAGTTTTACGTCCATATCTATCATATTTTTCAAGTTATTGAGAAACCCGGGAGGATACAGATTTTGCCCCCCCCCCCCCCCAGCGAGGCGCGGGTTAAACGTACTCTGAAACTAGAATTAATAAAATATGTAGGACTATAGAACAATTGTAGCCGATTTTGGATCAGAAGCTCACGGGTTGTCAGAAATGTACCTTGCTGTTTCGTACTCAGCACGGTAAGTTGCCTTGCCGATCAACTGAACGCCACCTAAGTTGATTCCTTGAAGAGCACTCCTGCCTGCGCCAGGCCCGGGAAACGTTCCTGATCGGTCGCGAGGCGGTGCGTTCTCGAAGCGAGACCATTTAACACCGCGCCTCTAAGCACCTTGCCACGCCTGGACGCACAATCGGCGATGTCGGCTCGGCTGTCGGCGCGATCGCTCCGTGGGACGCGAGGCGGTGCTTTTCTGCCACTAATCCGCCGGTGCCTGCACCGTGCCGCCGGCGGAGAGCCGCAGTGGTGATACACAAGGACGCGGAGCTGCAGGATATTCTTGGGCGGCAATGACATGGGCTAAATATATATATACGGTGTTTAGCCGGTTGGAAAAACAGTGAAATCAGCGGTGTGATTCATAGTTGAAGTATTTTATGGCACGAGTAGCTCAAGTACATTATAGCATATATAGTGCAGTATTTTATATATAGTATCATGTGTAGCACGAGCAGTATTTTAAAGGAGATGTTTCACCTTTCTGAAAGTTGTCAAATATATGCTGGTTGTACTAGAAAATATGAAGTAAGTGCTGCGATGGTGATATTTAAAAATGATATAAAACGATGGTGATATTTTTTATCTCGAAAAGTCACTTAGTTTTATACAAATCAAGTTTTTAAATTTGGGATTATGACGTCATTATTGAGCCATAGACCGCGCTGATTGGCTGACAAAGTGGGATTGGCGGAAAAGTCGCTGTCAGCCAATCAGCGGCGGCACTAGCCTTGACCCCATTTTGCAAACTATAAATTTAATTGCTTAAAAACGGCTAAGTTTTTGGGAAAATGACCTTAGTAATTTCGACATTTCAATAACTGCCCAAACATAATGGCTATCTCAGTTCAAAACCAATACAAAGGTGACCTATTGCCTTTAACGGCGAAGCCACCACCACTCTTGTGACTCGGCCACTGCATACATTCTGTCAGTGCGTTACGGGCGTCACTTGTGACTCGGGCACTGCAGACATTCTGTCAGAACGTCACGGGCGTCACTTGTGACTCGGCCACTGCAGACATTCTGGCAGTGCGTCACGGGCGTCACTTGTGACTCGGCCACTGCAGACATTCTGTCAAGGCGTCACGGGCGTCACTTGTAACTCGGCCACTGCAGACATTCTGTCAAGGCGTCACGGGCGTCACTTGTGACTCGGGCACTGCAGACATTCTGTCAGTGCGTCACGGGCGTCACAGGTGTCACGGGCGCCACGAACAATGGCAGGGCAGTGCAAAAATGGCGACAGCGAAACTTTGCTCCCGTTTTGAGAGAGAGAAACCCAGCTCCCCTACATTTTCGATTCGATGTGTTTGCGGAATTGGACTCGTCGCGTCTAGGTGTACCTTTTGCTCTCTCAACTTGTCCTCATTTAACAAAACACAAGATTTTGGCGAAAATGTTGACCAAGAAGAGGGGGTTGAGCCGGTTGGAAAAACAGTGAAATCAGCGGTGTGATTCATAGTTGAAGTATTTTATGGCACGAGTAGCTCAAGTACATTATAGCATATATAGTGTAGTATTTCATATATCTCCCGGACCCTGTTGCAAACCCTTATGCAATACATGCCAGCTGGTGCCGTTACCTCCGATAAAGAGAGCGGCTTGTGAATCGTGTGTTGGCGGCTGCCTTGTAGGCGCCGGCAAGATGACACGCTGGTCAGCGGGTGGTGCTGCCTTGTAGGCGCCGGCGAGATGACACGCTGGTCATCGGGTGGTGTTGCCTTGTAGGCGCCGGCGAGATGACACGCTGGTCATCGGGTGGTGCTGCCTTGTAGGCGCCGGCGAGATGACACGCTGGTCATCGGGTGGTGCTGCCTTGTAGGCGCCGGCGAGATGACACGCTGGTCATCGGGTGGTGCTGCCTTGTAGGCGCCGGCGAGATGACACGCTGGTCATCGGGTGGTGCTGCCTTGTAGGCGCCGGCGAGATGACACGCTGGTCATCGGGTGGTGCTGCCTTGTAGGCGCCGGCGAGATGACACGCTGGTCAGCGGGTGGTGCTGCCTTGTAGGCGCCGGCGAGATGACACGCTGGTCAGCGGGTAGTGCTGCCTTGTAGGCGCCGGCGAGATGACACGCTGGTCAGCGGGTGGTGCTGCCTTGTAGGCGCCGGCGAGATGACACGCTGGTCAGCGGGTGGTGCTGCCTTGTAGGCGCCGGCGAGATGACACGCTGGTCAGCGGGTGGTATCGGCTGGCCAGCGACACGGCGCCGCCGGGACCTTGATCCCACACGGTGACGACAAGCCTGATATGACATCCCGCCGCCCGGTCCGACCGGGCTCCATTACAGACTCGGCCGCCGCCCGGTCCGACCGGGCTCCATTACAGACTCGGCCGCCGCCCGGTCCGACCGGGCTCCATTACAGACTCGGCCGCCGCCCGGTCCGACCGGGCTCCATTACAGACTCGGCCGCCGCCCGGTCCGACCGGGCTCCATTACAGACTCGGCCGCCGCCCGGTCCGACCGGGCTCCATTACAGACTCGGCCGCCGCCCGGTCCGACCGGGCTCCATTACAGACTCGGCCGCCGCCCGGTCCGACCGGGCTCCATTACAGACTCGGCCGCCGCCCGGTCCGACCGGGCTCCATTACAGACTCGGCCGCCGCCCGGTCCGACCGGGCTCCATTACAGACTCGGCCGCCGCCCGGTCCGACCGGGCTCCATTACAGACTCGGCCGCCGCCCGGTCCGACCGGGCTCCATTACAGACTCGGCCGCCGCCCGGTCCGAACGGGCTCCATTACAGACTCGGCCGCCGCCCGGTCCGAACGGGCTCCATTACAGACTCGGCCGCCGCCCGGTCCGACCGGGCTCCATTACAGACTCGGCCGCCGCCGCCGCCGCCGCCGCCGCCGCCGCCGCCGCAGCAGCAGCAGCAGCAGCAGCAGCAGCAGCAGCAGCAGCAGCAGCAGCAGCAGCAGCAGCAGCAGCAGCAGCAGCAGCAGCAGCAGCAGCAGCAGCAGCAGCAGCAGCAGCAGCAACAGCAACAGCAGCAGCAGCAGCAGCAGCAGCAGCAGCAGCAGCAGCAGCAGCAGCAGCAGCAGCAGTCACAAGCGCGGGGCCGCCGCTGCAGCCGCAGTCGATATACCAGCTATGGCTGGGACCCAACGCCGACACCGACGACTACCTCCCTCCCATCCCTCCCTGCTGTGGGTCACTGCTGTCCCTTCCCACACCAAGTACCTCTCCCAACCCATCCCTCCCTGCTGTGGGTCACTGCTGTCCCTTCCCAACACCAAGTACCTCTCCCAACCCATCCCTCCCTGCTGTGGGTCACTGCTGTCCCTTCCCAACACCAAGTACCTCTCCCAACCCATCCCTCCCTGCTGTGGGTCACTGCTGTCCCTTCCCAACACCAAGCACCTCTCCCAACTCATCCCTCCCTGCTGTGGGCCACTGCTGTCCCTTCCCAACACCAGTACCTCTCCCAACCCATCCCAAACTGCATAATGATGAGATAAGATGAACAGGGACGCGGCACGTTCAAGATTGGTACTGACAGAAGAAACATGCATCTTAGTGGGTGCATGTTACTCTCTAGTCTCTTTACACTCTCTTACTCAATGAAAACTGGAAAGCGAATATGCGATATAATATCCGATGTATCATCCAGTGTCAATTATTTGTAATCCCTGTGCGTGTGATTTTGAAGTGATCATCAAGTTTTAACTGCGTTAACTGAGAACTGCGCTAGGCTAAATTTGAAAACGACTGAGTACGTTGCCTCACAAACTTCACGAAGACATTGATTATTCAGTTGTCAAATGTCCCGCTCTCTATCTACGGGCACGCATGAGTCAGGAGACGCAAAATTAATCTTACCATTGAGACGTCATGTGCAAGTCCAAACTTTTCCATCAAATATTTCGTGCACTGATACTTCATTTTCTCTTTGTTCAGCCTTAAAAGGTCGATGAAAACCGGCCATATATCCGAGAGACTTAGTGCATCTCACTACAGTGCACGTGTACCTGGAGCTGCGAAAAGTCTGTTACGGCTCTGTCCATACTCCATTGTGTTTGGCCGGACTGCTGCTCTGAGACTCCGACTGCGTCTCCCAGAAGCTGAGCAGCGTGAGAATCGTCCCAGGAATCGCTGACAGGTTCTGCGTGGTCGCTGCAGAGGGAGTTTTTTTTGGGTCGGTGGATGGTTTTGCGACTCGGCTTAGCTCCCGCGCCTCTGCAACCCCCCCCCCCTCTGTGTCGGGGGGGGGGGGGGCAGCCGTGGACATTACAATCGCTACTGACGGCCAAGATATAAATAGTTGTTACACAGTGGGAGCGTGGGGGGGGGGAGGGGGCAGCCGAGTGCGATCGACTGCTATGGGCTCATAGCAGTCTTGGGATCGCTAGGCTACATTGACACTGGAGTAAAAGGCACCGGTCTAACAAGTGCAGTGGGACGATACAAGTACTTCCAGTAGACCGTAGGCGTAAAGTGACTGCGAAAGATGATGATAGTTGTGATGATACTTTCCACAACTTCGTGGTGTGTCGTAGTCCCGTAGTGTTAGTCTCAAGCGCGGGAATCACTATACGGTCAAATATAGACATCTGCCTGATTTGGTACGACACAATATCTTTGATTCGCCTAACAAGCGATACTATACACTTACAGTGATCGGCGTGGAATACTTACCTCAAGGACGCAGGAATGGTCATCAGGGAGCTGTTAGGACATAAACATAGAAGTGGAGGTCGGCTTTGTTTTAAGCCCGCGTCGGAATGCCACGTCCTTGAAATAAAATCACATCTCGTTTCGTGGAGAATGTAACCGAAGAGAACGTTAAATGTCGGATCAATTAAGGCGTAAATTGTATTATAGACGAATCAAGGTCATGACATTATGCCTGTCTGACGCACTTGGTAGTACGGGTAGTAAGGTAGTTAAAATATAGGTGTGGTACAAGCTGAGCAGGGTAGGTAGAACGGGCAGTATCTACGAATGTCGAAAACGAGCGAAGTTTACTTCCTTCAATCACATTGAGCGAAGTAAGACGCAACAGTCTTACTTGAGTTGAACGAGAGAGTGACCTTTAGTGTTGCAGATTTCACACGAGAATGTCATGATCTTTACTGTTCTTCCCACTAAGTTTCCCTGCCATGCATTGCCACATATATCCCAAAATGGCGACCCATGCATTGTCCGCACAGGTCAGGGCATGTCATAGTTTGACATGCTCCGCTCTTCCCCGCATACCAGGAAGGCGATGCTGGTGACATGTCCAGAGCCTTCCGCATCTGCATGGCTCAGTGTAACACGGACGTCACCTTTGTGACATTCAGTGTCTTCCCTGTCCTCTTGAACACATTGTGGCTCAGGCATCTTCCTCGGAGTTAGATAGCAATAGGTCGTCTCCTGGTTGTTGTTCGATACATTGCTGCTAAGGCTCAACAAGGATAACCAAACCACAGATCGTTAATGGCAACATACAATTATGTTAAAAACGATAGCATCCATTATTTGTGAGGTAATACATGACGCCACGAATACATATTTCCTACATAATTGTGTCTGCTGAATTACTGCTGACATTGACATACTGCTGATATTTATCTTGTCACAAACATTTTATATTCTGACAAGACAAAAATGTGTCGACCGTCGTCATTATTCTCCTGTCCGTGATGTGTGGAGCTGGGGTTTAACGATCCGAGATCAGACAGCTGCCCCTACCTGCTGTTGACAACATTCTTGCGCGGGCTTATCAAGATCCCACATCAATTTTGTCGCCCAATTAACAATTTATGGGTGGTATTATCACATAGCATAATCAGTCAGCATTTAAAGAATGCTGATCAAGCTTCATGACATGAACCATTCTGGTGTAGTTTCTCCAGAGTTTTGTTATTTTGCATGCTATCCACGCGCGTTTGTTTTGATTAGTTGACATTTCTGATCCAAATCACATCCCTTTCGATTATCAGCTGCCCATTACCATTAATATAAACGGGAAGTTACCGTTTATTTGTTTATTTGTTTATTTACTTTTATCGCCAACAGAGTCATACTCCACTGACAGGCGAAGTAAAAAAAGATAAAAGACATGAAACACAACACATATATCACAGCATAAAGTCGTGATAAAAGTAGAAGATGAATGACAGGATGAACGAAGTGATGATGACTATACGGTTAAAACGTACCTGATCACGAGAGCTCTAAAAACGCAAAAACTGTCATGAAAGATGTCTACGTTCAAATGACTGGCCAAAAAAACATTCATGGCTTTAGGGATCCTGCAGAACATCCCTGATTCGATAGTTCTGACTCGAGCTCGAGGCACGGCGAACAGGGTGAGGGTGCGGGTCGATCGAGGCGGCACGTGCAGAGGAAAAGAGTTGAGCAGAACCTGAGAATCCACTCTCCCCCGCATAATGTTCCTCAGGAAGAGCATGTCATGCTGCACTCTGCGTTGTGCTAAAGATGGAATTTTGAAATGGAGCAGAAGGCTACCATAAGAAAGATCATTCGTTTGTCCGGAGGAAGTGTGAGCTGGCAGCCGAATGAGGAACATGTGCTGCACTCGATCGACCCGCACCTTGTGGGAGTTGGCCGCCCCCGCCCAGACCACGCTGAAATATTCTAAAATCGATCGCACATTCGCGAAGTACGCAGCCAGTTCTGCGCTTCGGTTGAATTTTGACTTGCTGGTACCTACTTGGAAAGAGCGGATAAGGAGGCCGAGTGCACGGTTGGCCCTGCTGACAGTATCCGATACATGTGGTGCGAAAGTTAATTTGGTGTCCATCGTTACACCCAGGTCCCTGATCTTACTCACATGTTCCAGCATGTTCCAGTTGTACGCCTGAGAGTCATCGTAAACGATTTTCATTTTGCAGGGTTGAGAGCCAGTCCCCACCTGACGGACCACGCTGGCTAAGATCCCTCTGCAGCAACAGTCCGTCAGATGGAGTGGTGATTTTACGGAAAATTTTGACATCATCGGCATACAGAAGGCAGTCGGATTCTATTTGGCACGGTAGATCGTTAATAAACATCGAAAAGAGAAGGGGAGACAACAGTGATCCTTCTGGAACACCGGAGATAACCGGTTGCCAGTCGGAGGTTTTTCCGTTGACGATAACTCTCTGGCGTCTATCGGACAGATACGAGACGAACCATTTCAGTGCGAGCTCCCAGGTGTTTGACTTCCGTACCCGTTATCGTTGTCGTGGACTTGGTATGGTGGCGAAGCCATGAAAATATTGAAATTTAAACTATTCCTTTCAGAATTTCATTCAGCTAATGAATTAACAAGCTTCTTTTGAAACAAAGGTTAAAGGGAGTGTGCCTACTGTTTTGGAATGTCAAAAATATTTTTAATACGGTAAGTAGCTGTTGGTTTGATTGTTGTATATGATGAAATTCACATCTGGAGCCCCTTTAGTTGAATTTTTACTTATATTGTTTTTTGTTTATTTTTGTTTCGATATATATAAAACGATCGCCACTATGGTGATGTTATGTAAAACGGCGCACATAAGACAATACAATTACGGTCACATCATGCAAGATAGAAAGACGAGTTTTGCACAGCACGTTCTTGCCACTGTGAACTTTATTATGTGCAAGTTTCGTAGCTCTAAATTGATATCTTCTTCAAAAAATGGCCATCGGCCATCATCGAAATGGCCATCATCGGAAAACATGATGGCCGTCCAGTTTCTGTTCGGCTGCTGCTATCAGCGTGCACGAGCTGTTTTGTTGAATTGCTATTGGCCTGCGATAACAATATGCTAGCAGTTGAATCGATAGTTGCAGTGCTTCTAGTAGCGGAAGCCCTCTGGAGTCTACCCGATAACTTTTTGCTCCCAAGCAAATTCCTGGAGTTTTTGAATATCTCAGCAACTAGGGTGAATCTGGAGAAATGAAGTATTGGTTCAATTCAGAAAATTGTGTTCTATAGACCAGTGTCAATAACCCCAACTAAGCGATGTGAGTAGGCACACTCCCTTTAATGTCAATATTCCTTTTATTTGCATAATAGGCAAGAGGAAGGTGAGAAACGAAGGCAGTTCTTCCGTTTGAGTTATTATGTTGCATTGTCTGACTGTCGTTTAATAATGTCTCATTTTTATATTTAGATAAAATAGATAGTGTTAACCCGGCAGTCACTGGGGTATATTCTGTAACACGACTTACGGGGGGGGGGGTAGCCCCCCCTGGTATGTTCAGAACCAATGATCGCAGCGAGACGCGCAAGGCGGCATTCGAAAGCGCTCAATGAGATAAACCTAACGCATACTTAAATATTTCAAATTAAGGTCACATGTCAGGTCACGGTCAAGTCAAACGTCAAAATTGAGGTACTTGAGCTTATGGACAATACTTGCCATCCATGGCCTTCGCTTGTGCCTATGATCACCCAAAGTGCTGTCAAAGGTATGATACATATCCCACATGAGCTAAAGTGAGATTATTGGAAAATATAAAGGTTATTTTGCATGCTATTTTGCATTTTGTACTATTGTGCATGTTTATTTTGCATGTCAGGTCTCAAAAGGACATTACACATAAAATATCTACGAAAGTCATGCAGCACATGTTTTATGGATGCTTTTACGCGTAGAATTCGATAGTGATAGTTATTTTACCACCTGACTTCATTTACGTGAAGTTAGTGTCAAGTTCAGGTCAAGCTCAGGTCACTGAAGGTCAAAATTTGAAATTGATAAATATAAATGAAAAAGCATGTTTCTATATCGTTTTATCTAGAAAATACAGTGTAATACATTTAAAATAAAATACATTTATTTGTCTGTATCTGGTCAATAAAAGCCAAAAAACTTAATTTCAAAATATGTCGTCATGATTTACCCATACTTTATATGCCATGTCAGTCAAAAAAAGATGACATCGTTTTGAAATTTGGTATGGTAGTTGCCCATATGTCGTTATCTGACATATATTCCGTTCTTTTAAATATCTTTGACAATTGGGCATTTTTTAATTTGTGGGATCAAAAACCAAAATTTTCTAAATTTCGAGATAGCTGATTTGTACCCCTTGAAATTTTCTACCTTTAAGCGTTTTTCGATTGAATTTTGCTTCAAATGTGGCACTTGTACGGCTTGGCAAAGTTAAGCTGATTTTTGTGTCAAAATCGTGTTTAGTGACGTCACTAAATTCACTATATTTCGAGGGAAAAAAATTGACGAAATTATTTCATTTTTTGCACAAAAGGTGTAAAAATGATGTCCGGAGAGGTACGAGAAGTTTGGCGTTGATATCTGCATTAGTTGTTGAGATATTCCCAATATTCCTAATGGGGGGATAGAAAAGCCCCCCCCCCCAGTGACTCGCGGGTTAATGAACCAATCACATTTTGAAGACAAAAAACATGTTGAGAGGAACTAGGGTAGCGATAGAAAGTGAAAAAACATTGATGATCTCCTTTCATTTCAGACATATACCAAGCTCATGTATCAGTCACAACTTTGCAAAATAGTTTTTGCATATGTCCGTCACTTTCCGGATCGCCCTAGCATCTTATTGCTGAAAGAAACGGCCAGAGATGTCTCTACATCATCTTTTTTATCAGTTGTATCATCTTAAACAGGTTACAATGTCTATGTGCATTGGTATTTCCATGATATTTTTCTGTTCGCTTGCTTTCTGAAAGGGCTTCGTCTAAAACTTGGCTGCAACTAATCTGGTAGAAAAGTATTGTTGTGACGCAAATTCCCAACAACATGTCAGAACGAATTCAATTGTTCCGCAGTTAAACGTCCGGCTGATGTCATCCAACGGCAGTTTTTTTTTGTGGGGGGGGGGAGTAAATCGGTGATCTCATCACACGACTCGCTAACTCGGGCAAACTGATAGTCGTTGCTTGCCGGAGTCTACTCTTCAGGGCAGACGTTTTGCTTCAACTTGGGTGTTGTGGTGGCTGATACAAACACGTGTCTGCATGGGCGTCGGCGGCGAGGGGGACGGGGGGGACGCGTCCCCCCCCCCCCAGTTCAAAAATCAGGGGGGGACGTCCCCCCCAAGAAAGCAGACTTGCTTTTTTGCTGAATTCGTTCCAAAGGATATGAAACTGAAGACAAAATAAAAATAAATAAAAAAGTAAATTTATTCTTAGCGCAAAATACATGTCATTTTTAACCCTATATCGTTGAGTCCTTTCTTTGTACTTAAAGATGTAGATACTTAATTACTTTGTAGAAAATACAATTATGATATGGCAGCCAAAAGTTGGTACACAAGATTGACTTCTGCTATGCTTGAATGTCAAGTTCATCCATTCATTCACCATTCATTCTGAGGCCCTAGATACAATTCAGCCAAGGCAGCGAATTGCGTGAAGTCATGGGTACAACCCGTACATCCATCAATATGCTGTGTACAAAACAGCAAGCAGTTTTAGACTTTAGTCCCTTTGAGCCGCTGGAATTTATATACACGAGTGCTATAGCCGCATGCTTCATGCTTGGTATAATTTCAATGGTTGAAGAACTCTCTACACTCCATGCTAAGTTTTTGGAAATATATCATAGAAGGGTACTAGCGCTGGGCGATAGCGAAATATGGGGGGGGGACGTTGACAGGCGGCCATTCATGATCCAGGCCCCTCACAGCGGCCGAACGCCTGTCGTCCGATAAAATATACGAAACAAACCAAAATAACCAAATAAAACAAACAAACATTGCAGTTGTGCAGAGGACTGCAAAGCTTGAATTTCCATTGGCCGAATCCATGACGTAATGGGACTGAATGGAATCTTTCAGGAGGTAGCAACGGCAACGATACTTCCTAGCGTTGCGTTCATTCATGCGGAAATGTGCGAACGTTGGTTTGCTTGAGCAATAGTGTGAAAAGATGAAGCGGCAGAGAAAGCTGGATAGTTTTACGGCCTCTGTGTCCCACCCGGTGGACAGTCCGGCTGCAAGCGATGGACGCGGCTCTCGCCCGGTACGGCGAGGTGCTGAGTACAGCGGAAGAGCTGGGCGCCGGCCGCACTCACATCGCAGCAAGAGCAGCCGGCCTGCACGCACAGCTGCGCAAGCAGTCCACGCTGCTGGCGCTTCACCTGGCGCGCGTGGTGCTGTCGCCGCTGGATCGCCTCAACAAGGTCCTCCAGGGCTCACGCTGCACCGTGTCCCAGCTCCTGAGCAGTGTTTAGCTCACCAAGGAGCTGCTGCAAGCGGAGCGTGACGGGGCCGACAACTCCATCCAGGAGTTTCTGAGTAAGGTGGAGGCGTCCAGCTGCGACACGCCTGTCGCGCTGCCCCGTGAGAAGCGCGTCCCAGCTCGTTTCGCCGGAGCTGGAGAGCAGCACCACGCCAGGGACCTGGCCCAGTACCTGGGTGGGGAGCTGCTGCTGGCGATCGACGCAGCCTGCATGCAACTGGCCTAACGATTCGATCAGGAGGGCATCACAGAACATGCCAAGGTTGAGAAGGCTCTGCTGTCTCGCTGCAACATCACAGAGCTCGACGAGCTGCTGAAGGACAGTCCGTGGAGGGCAGAGGTGTCGGTGGCTGACTTGGTGCCGCAGCTGCAGGTTCTTTACAAACAGAGCCAGCCGGAGAATCTTGACGCGGCAGTAGCCGTGGTGACTGCTCTCGGACAAAGCGCTCGTGCCATGTTTCCCGACGCGGTAAAGCTGATCCGACAACTACTCACCCTTCCAGCGTCGTCTGCGACGGCTGAGCGTAGCTTCAGTGCGCTTCGGCGACTGAAGACGTGGCTACGGTCTACGATGGGACAGGCGCGCCTGAACTCGGTGGCGGTCTGTCACGTTCACCGTGACCGGGTGGCTGCCGTGAGCTCCGACCGGGTGGTCGCGGCGTTCATCAGCCTCAATCCCCGCCGAGAGCGTGTGTTCGGCTCCATGTAAATAGTGATACGGGCGGAACCCGTGAAACCGTCCGAGGAAATCAGGGTTGGATGTTTTCATTTTGCCATTGCTTATTCATCTTCTGCAAGCGACGCATCTCGCTTCAAGACATCTCGTGTAGCGACCTAGTTTAGACGTGCAAATATTTGTTGTCCTGTCGAACATTTTGAATGCGTGGCGTGTGCTTTAACAGTTGACGAAGACAAAAACTAACTTAAGGAAGCTAGTGGTTCGGTATCGTATTTTTAGTACATTGTTTCTGAAAATATAAATCCGATCGTGTTCATAATTGATCTTTTGAACATAAAAAGGTAATTGAGGATACAGATTCGATGATCTTTTATGCTGAATTCATTCCTATATTATCATTATCGTTCTTCTTGTTGCGTTTGATTTATATCCTGCCATGAAATCAGATAATCGGATTAGATTATGCCGATAATAGTTACCAAGATAAAAATGTACAATTGATGCGGTCATTGACATCCATGCGACATGCGTCCCCACTAGCGGATCCAGGGGGGGGGGGGCAAAGCAGCCATGGCTCCCAAAAAACGCCTAAAATCGGAGCAAAATTGACACATTTCCTAATATAAAAGAAAATCTAAGCAACTTTTACTAAGCAAAGTTTGTTTTAAATCAGCTATCAGTGTTAGCTATGCAAACTATGCAGCTATGCAAGCGAAATCCGATGAGTTTTCAGCATTGTGTGACACTTTTTGGAATTTGCCCCCCCCCCCCCAAACCCCCCATGCCCCCCAAACCACCGTTCTGAATCCGCCAATGTGCGTCCCCCCCCCCCAGTGAAAAATCCGTGGCGACGCCCATGCGTGTCTGTTATTCATCACAAAAGTAATAATCACAGAAGATGTCTCTGCTAGGATCACCAAACATGCTGGAACATTTTCAGACACCGGCATTCTCATATCAGAATGTAGATCTACCAATCGAAGCTTTGCGTTAGCATTCTCATATCTGAGGCCTATTTCACAAAGCAAAAAAGTTTGTAATTACAAAGAATTTCTTTGTCATTACAAATCATTTTTACACATCACAGATAGATAGTAGTTTGGATTTCACAAAACCCCAAGGCAGTAAATCTCAATTTACTATTTACAAACTACTTTACAAAGATATTGTTTGTAAAAAATGCTTGCAATTGCACATGTCCTATTTCTCAAAGGTTGACGGAAGTGAGGAAATGTTTGCAATTACAAATTTGTAATTCCAGTGGGTCAGGGGTTCTGAATTTCAGAAACTGCATTGACAGTTGACATTGTTTGACTGTTCAGGTTATTGTCTTGGTGAGGTTGTTACGTTGCCGAGGTTGTTAAGGTAATGGTTTAGTTATGCATAGGTATAGCTGCCCCAAAAAAGTTATTTCCCCGAGAGATTCGAACAGGGATCTCCAGCTTTGAAGTCCCAGTGCACCTTACCGATTGCGCTGTGAGGGACGCCTCCGCGCGGAGAAACCGCATAGCGATATAATTACAGCGGTCAACGATGTCTTGTGCAATGTGCAGTGAACCTTCACCCTTTACGACGTAGGAAATCGGCTAGGTTAGGTGAAAAAATGTTCGAGAAATT
This sequence comes from Chirona hameri, assembly GCA_036785665.1. NCBI lineage: Eukaryota > Metazoa > Arthropoda > Thecostraca > Balanomorpha > Balanidae > Chirona > Chirona hameri. Next base: position 10,652 of record JAXIVJ010004477.1, on the reverse strand, counting down.
CAACGATCTTTCTTTTAAGAGTAGTTCTGTTGTTATGCTCCGCCACCTGGTGAATGGTCAAATTCTGTTTACTCTAACTGCTTACCAAGATGTATTTTTACGATCAGAGTTTGCATTCCGATGAAATGTTAATTAAAAGATTATTCTCCCTATAACTAATTTTATATTGAATAAAAAAATAAACCACAATGTAAATATTTGTTCAATTAATTTGTTAACAATCGAATTATTTGTCTTTAGCATCAAGTTTAATACAAACGTTCTTGATTGCAAAGTTTTCTGCTGACTAAAATTCCTGTTTACAATTTTCTTTACAATCGGTAATTCAGAGGTGGCGAATGTTTGTGAAATAGCTTTTTGTGAGGTTTGTAATATTTTCTTGCGTTTGTAATCGCAAACATGTGTAATTACTAACTTCTTTGTGAAATAGGCCTCAGAATGTATCTACCAATCGAAGCTTTGCGTTAGCATTCTCATATCAGAATGCATCTACCAATCGAAGCTTTGCGTTAGCATTCTCATATCAGAATGTATCTACCAATCGAAGCTTTGCGTTAACATTCTCATATCAGAATGTATCTACCAATCGAAGCTTTGCGTTAGCATTCTCATATCAGAATGTATCTACTAATCGAAGCTTTGCGCTAGCGTTCTAATATCAGAATGTATCTACCAATCGAAGCTTTGCGTTAGCATTCTCATATCAGAATGTATCTACCAATCGAAGCTTTGCGTTAGCATTCTCATATCAGAATGTATCTACCAATCGAAGCTTTGCGTTAGCATTCTCATATCAGAATGTATCTACCAATCGAAGCTTTGCGTTAGCATTCTCATATCAGAATGTATCTACCAATCGAAGCTTTGCGTTAGCATTCTCATATCAGAATGTAGATCTACTAATCGAAGCTTTGCGTTGCAAATCAGACGAATTGATATGTGCTATGTTTCTCTGCTTGTGATTTGTAACAGCAATAATTGACAGGATATGAGTCCAGCTTATGTCACACAGGTGAGAAAGAAGTTGCCGAATTGATTACTATATCAAACATTTTGGACGAGCATGAGGGATGACAAATATTTCGAAGATAAGGTAACCTCACTGAGCACGCCACGCAGCAAGCAGATCACAAACCGACATCAGCCCACACTAATAACTGAGTGACGCAAGTGCTCTCATTTCGGGCCTGAATGCTGCCCGCATATTGGGGCATACGGGTACAATATGGTGTGTACTTTGATTTGATTGCGTCGTCTAAGTTTCAACATTGGGTCATAAAGTGGCAGCGGTTTAATCTACCTCGCAGTGGTCACCTTAAGCGCGGCACAATAGTAGATTCTGACTAAATCAGACATAATTCTGGTTTAGTGGATGTGACATTTCCACTGTGAGTGTAATTTTAGCTCACCGTGCAAGTTCATTTTTCGTTTTCTTTAGTTTAAGTATGTATTTTCTCGTGCTTTGTTGTCGAAATATGAGATAAAACAATATTGAGCAAGCCTGATATTGAGCCTAACATAAAGCTTTAGCTTTCTTAACCGAAAAACATTGAATCAATGATTAACTTTGAAAATATTTATATACTATGTTTTCCTTCTTTCAGACACAAAGCAACACAGGCATCGACAAATGTAATGTAACTTAAAGAAAATTAGAACATTTTGACTCCAACATTCGGGCAATGTACCAATGGGAAAGCCACTGATGATAATGTGCAGTAACGGCATATTCGTACCATGGTTAGTGTGACAAATATCTAACTGAAACTCATTCCGGTATGTTTTCGAAATTTCCTTTTTCTAATTTCCGGCACGACAAATGAACGGCTGATGTCTTGTACACTGATTGTGTTTACTGGGCGTCAGGAGAGTAACCATGCGTGTCCCACCAAATGACATGTGTAACGGCCGAATAACCATGCGTGCCTGATCACAAGACCTGTCCGTCCCACGGCTCAACCTCCCTCGCCGCCCAAATTCCCCAGATGACGCACCGCCACAACGCCTTCCACCGCCCGCCCTCGAGCTGCCCTCGCCCCCGCCCCCGCCAGCGTCTCAATCTGATCTCCCTCCCTCCATGCGTACCCGGACCATAATCACCCGGTAATTATTCGTGCGTGGTCCTACCGCCTAGGGGCCGCGAACTTTCTGTCCCCGCGCCTTTCCCTCGTCCGGGCGGGGCTGCGAGCGGTCAGGCTCGGTCGGGTTCGCCCCGTAATGATGCGGACGGTGCGGCAGAGCACCGCTGCAGGCGCCGAGACGACCCATCTGATGACTTCTCGCCCAAAACACCGCTCGGCCACGAACGAGGGTGCGGATAATTGTTTGATAATTACACGTTCGCGGTCGCGGCGGCGGCGCGGCGCGGTGCGGCGAGGTGAGGCGCGGTTGCGGCGCAGCGCGGTGACCGGAGTGACCGCGTCGTTTTTGCCACAGTGCGTCGTGCTCGCCACATCTAATTAAATCATTTTCGGTGCGGGTCGGAGATTTTGGACAGCGCTGGTCGTCTCATTACAGGTTGAGGTGAGGTGAACTTTTTGTCGGTGCTGTGATTGATCGGGAGTTGAGCGGGGACCGCGGTGTGACCGCTCGGGAACTTACGCCACGACCGGACGCGCTCTCGAGAGCGGGTCAAGTGATTTACTGCGCGGAACATTTCGTCCGTCGTTTTACGGGTCTGCCTCTGTGCCCGCAGCACCTGTATTCACTCGCGCCGAGAACGACCGTCTCGTAAAAGCCGGGACAGCTCGGCTCGTTTGTCCGAGAAGAGTTGAGAGCGCGGCCGGGTCGACCCTGGCGGCGCTATAAAGCCCCATAAACACTGATGTAGTCAATGCGGCGGCCATAAACCATGGAGAATTAGGATAGTATCGTGGCGTTGGGCGGCGGCGCGGCCCGGGAGCCGGGGAAGGATACCGCCCCCTGTTGGGATATCGGGAACGATCGGCATTCCGGTGTCTATGGGTAGCGAACGCCCCCGCTGGCTGGGGTTCTGAGGAGTGAGGAGTTCAGGAGGAGTGAGGAGTTCAGGGGACACTCCCCGATCGGACACAGGCACGCCTGGAGAGCACGCCTGGAGAGAGGCACGCCTGGAGAGCACTGGACAAACTAGCAGGGTCTGCTGCTGCCGGGAGGTTTGGAAGGTGAAGGGTGCCCGGCGGCACTGGCCATAAGGTAATCGCCGCTGACAGACTTATCTCTCCTCCAATGTTCAAAATACTTTATCATCCTCCTAAACGCCCGTGAAGTTTACACCTGCACTTAGTGTTGATACAAAGCTTCATTTGGAACACATAATACAGTATTTTATCATCATAGTGAGGCCAACACATGCACTTAGCACTAGTGAAGAGTCCATTTGTAGCAAATAGTACAATATCCTCCACAATTTACGTCACTATCGGTTGCTATAACGGCTCGACATCAGCCTGCCGATACATTGTAGAGCTATCGCCGTATCTACGTCGTTCCCCTGATCCTGGCAGCTCACAGCTGGGGCGTAATTGGTGCCGTAGATCATGGCGTCTTCACCGCGGACCTGCGCTGTGAGCAGCAGCCACCCGGACTCTGCTAGATAACGCCCGAGGGCCACAGAGGCAAAACGAGGGCTGTATCCCGGCGTCCGAAGGTTATAGAGGCGAAACGAGGGCTGTATCCCGGCGTCTGAAGGCTATAGAGGCAAAACGAGGGCTGCATCCCGGCGTCCGAAGGTTATAGAGGCGAAACGTGGGCTGTATCCCGGCGTCCGGAGGTTATAGAGGCGAAACGAGGGCTGTATCCCGGCGTCCGGGGTTATATAGAGGCGAAACGTGGGCTGTATCCAGGCGTCCGAAGGTTATAGAGGCGAAACGAGGGTTGTATCCCGGCGTCCGGGGTTATATAGAGGCGAAACGAGGGCTGTATCCCGGCGTCCGGGGTTATATAGAGGCGAAACGAGGGCTGTATCCCGGCGTCCGAAGGTTATAGAGGCGAAACGAGGGCTGTATCCCGGCGTCCGGGGTTATATAGAGGCGAAACGAGAGCTGTATCCCGGCGTCCGAAGGTTATATAGGCGAAACGAGGGCTGTATCCCGGCGTTCGGGGTATAGAGGCGAAACGAAGGCTGTATCCCGGCGTCCGGGGTTATATAGAGGCGAAACGAGGGCTGTATCCCGGCGTCCGGAGGTTATAGAGGCGAAACGAGGGCTGTATCCCGGCGTCCGGGGTTATATAGAGGCGAAACGAGGGCTGTATCCCGGCGTCCGAAGGTTATAGAGGCGAAACGAGGGCTGTATCCCGGCGTCCGGGGTTATATAGAGGCGAAACGAGGGCTGTATCCCGGCGTCCGGGGTTATATAGAGGCGAAACGAGGGCTGCATCCCGGCGTTCGGGGTATAGAGGCGAAACGAAGGCTGTATCCCGGCGTCCGGGGGTTATAGAGGCGAAACGAGGGCTGTATCCCGGCGTCCGGGGTTATATAGAGGCGAAACGAGGGCTGTATCCCGGCGTCCGGGGTTATATAGAGGCGAAACGAGGGCTGTATCCCGGCGTCCGAAGGTTATAGAGGCGAAACGAGGGCTGTATCCCGGCGTCCGGGGGCTATAGAGGCGAAACGAGGGCTGTGTCCCGGCGTCCGAAGTCTGTAGAGGCGAAACGAGGGCTGTATCCCGGCGTCCGGGGGTTATAGAGGCGAAACGAGGGCTGTATCCCGGCGTCCGAAGGTTATAGAGGCGAAACGAGAGCTGTATCCCGGCGTCCGGGGGTTATAGAGGCGAAACGAGGGCTGTATCCCGGCGTCCGGGGGTTATAGAGGCGAAAAAGAGCGGGGATGGCGGGAGCGAACTAGACCAAACAGAAGGAGACCGCTGCGGGGAGGGAGCATGTTCATTAGCATGGTAACTGGGATGAGTATCTGACGGGGACGGGTATCTGATGGGTCCTCCGCCCGCATACCGACCAGAAGGGGGCGGGCGGCCCTGTCGCGGTCCGACAGACAATGACGGGAGGCGAGGACGCGGGGCGGTCTCCGATTCTCAGGACAGGCGAGGAGTGTCTGCTGTTCAAATGTGAGGGTTCCGCTGGCAACCTAGACTGCAGTGGATTATTATTATAATTTATACAATGTTATTGTAGTATTGCTGATGTATATAATCTGTTTCTGTTCTGTTCCGGGTGTTGTGTGTGATAATTTTGTATTATTATTATTTGCTTTAACTTTTGAAGAACCATGCCTTCGCAACAAAGACTTACATTTGTGTTAATATCACATATACATAATGAGTAGGTTTTAGGTTCAAAAATAACATTTGCAAATATATAACAGCAATGCATATGGTACGCTGTTTTATTCCACGTAAATGGCAAGCGCTCAACCTGACATTAAATACAGTGGGTTGCCACTTGTCAGAAGCAGAAAGCAGCTGAGCTGACTGAAACTGGAGGCCTTCCCTCATTCTGATTGAGTCCTGACCGTGTTCGTGACTGTTGCTAGTTAGAGAAAGTGATTGATATGTTTATTCAAACTCACCCATTCACCACTTCTTCCCAAAACCGTCGTCCAGGAATACACGATACAACTTGATATATAATATGCTGATCGCAACCGATACAAAACTCTGACAGCATTTTTCACAGCCCCGAACGCCCAACCAACACCAACTCTTTCAAGACCACCGGCGGGTCTACCTCAGTGGCTGCGTTTCGCTCTTGATTAGTCGCAATCTTCTCTCCTCCGGATGTGAGGCCCCATCCGTCCCGCATTTTCTAACGCCAGAATATTCTTCATCTCTCGGCCTGCTGACGCCGTTTTCTGAGGCTGAATTAAGCCGCGGACGGCAACGATACAAACACTGAAAGCCGAGTCGAGCAAAGGCACAGCGTGGGGTCCCCGCCTATCGGTCCCCACCTTCATGGTCCCCAGCCTATCGGCCCGCACCCTCGTCACGCTGCCATCTGCCGCGTGATGGGAAGATCGCGAATTTGGCAGCAATTTGGCAGCGCTCTGACGGGTCACCCCCTATTTTCCTCTGCTGTTTATCGTGGCCATCAGGAACATGACACATCCCGCGGCTATCGAACAGAAGGGAGAGATAATCGGAGATAGTGTCACACAGTTGTGAACGCCGCGATCTGCTGCTGGTGTATGTATGTTGGACACGTTCAGTTTAAATGCCGACAGAGATATTACCGCAGATATGCGGAGAGAAAAACGCCATCGCCCAACAGACGAAATTAATTGGCTCTCGCGGGAGACAATCGACATAATTATGCACACAAATATTCTGATTGGATCAGCTAATAATCCCAAACCATTGATTAATTTAGGACCATCTTAATTACCGTACCATGCCCTTCTTCAACCCTAAACGACATCCACCAATCACATCCACTGCCTGTAAACTGTATGGACAGTGTTTACGTCGTGGCACCGTCGTGGGGAGGCGGTGTCATTCCGTCGGGCGGTGCCAGCCCCATCAGACGGTACCAGGAAGGTATGGCGGTGCCGAGGCGGATTGGAGCCCCGATCTGTCACCGACCCGTCACCGACCCGTCACCGACCCGTCACAGACCTGTCACCCATCTGCCAACGCGATCCATCACCGACCCGTCACCGACCCGTCACCGACCTGTCACCGATCTGCCAACGCGATCCATCACCGACCCGTCACCGACCCGTCACCGACACGTCACCGACCCGTCACCAACCCGTCACCGACCCGCCACCGACCCGTCACCGATCTGCCAACGCGATCCATCACCGACCCGTCACCGACCGTCACCGACCCGTCACAGACCCGTCACCGATCTGCCAACGTGATCCATCACCGACCCGTCAACGACCCGTCAACGACCCGTCACAGACCCGCCACCGATCTGCCAACGCGATCCATCACCGACCCGTCACCGACCGTCACCGACCCGTCGCCGACCCGTCACAGACCCGTCACCGATCTGCCAACGCGATCCATCACCGACCCGTCACCGACCCGTCACCGACCCGTCACCGACCAGTCACCGACCCGTCACCGACCCGTCACCGATCTGCTAACGCGATCCGTCACCAGTCTGCCACGGCCAGACGTCGGCGAAGCTGGTTTCGCCGGAATCACGATTGGCTGTGTGTTGTAGCCGTCAGCTGCGTTATAAGCTGTCTTCTCCGTTGGCATTCTCAGGGCCCTCCCGGGGATACAGACTGGAGACAGGGTCAGAAACAGGGTCACTGACATGGGCGTGGGAAAATGGGGGCGGGGGCGGTGGAGGGCATTGCCCCCCCCCCTACTTTTCGGTCTATTTTTTCTCTCTCCAAAATCCTTCTTTTGCTTGGTGAGAAAAAAAAAGTATGGCACAAGGTTCGCAAGGACGAGCAGAGCCCAAATCGACAAAGAAATCTTCTATAGGGGGTTAGGTTTATCTCAAGATGAGAATAAAGTTTCACTGCCCCCCCCCCCACACACACACGCACACACACACGCACACGCACACGCACACGCACACGCACACGCACACGCACACGCACACGCACACGCACACACGCACACGCGCACACGCGCACACGCGCACACGCGCACACGCGCACACGCGCAACGCACGCGCACACGCGCACACGCGCACTACGCGCACACGCGCACACGCGCACACGCACACACGCGCACACGCGCACACGCGCACACGCGCACACGCGCACACGCGCACACGCGCACACGCGCACACGCGCACACGCGCACACGCGCACACGCGCGCACGCGCGCACGCGCGCACGCGCACACGCGCGCACGCGCGCACGCGCGCACGCGCGCACGCGCGCACGCACGCACGCACGCACGCACGCACGCACCACGCACGCACGCACGCACGCACGCACGCACGCACGCACGCACGCACGCACGCACGCACGCACGCACGCACGCACGCACGCACGCACGCACGCACGCACGCACGCACGCACGCACGCACGCACGCACGCACGCAACGCACGCACGCACGCACGCACGCACGCACGCACGCACGCACGCACGCACGCACGCACGCACGCACGCACGCACGCACGCACGCACGCACGCACGCACGCACGCACGCACGCACGCACGCACGCACGCACGCACGCACGCACGCACGCACGCACGCACGCACGCACGCACGCACGCACGCACGCACGCACGCACGCACGCACGCACGCACGCACGCACGCACGCACGCACGCACGCACGCACGCACGCACGCACGCACGCACGCACGCACGCACGCACGCACGCACGCACGCACGCACGCACGCACGCACGCACGCACGCACGCACGCACGCACGCACGCACGCACGCACGCACGCACGCACGCACGCACGCACGCACGCACGCACGCACGCACGCACGCACGCACGCACGCACGCACGCACGCACGCACGCACGCACGCACGCACGCACGCAACGCACGCACGCACGCACGCACGCACGCACGACACGCACGCACGCACGCACGCACGCACGCACGCACGCACGCACGCACGCACGCACGCACGCACGCACGCACGCACGCACGCACGCACGCACGCACGCACGCACGCACGCACGCACGCACGCACGCACGCACGCACGCACGCACGCACGCACGCACGCACGCACGCACGCACGCACGCACGCACGCACGCACGCACGCACGCACGCACGCACGCACGCACGCACGCACGCACGCACGCACGCACGCACCGCACGCACGCACGCACGCACGCACGCACGCACGCACGCACCGCACGCACGCACACACGCACACACACACAACACACACACACACACACACACACACACACACACACACACACACACACACACACACACACACACACACCACACACACACACACACACACACACACACACACACACACACACACACACACACACACACACACACACACACACACACACACCACACACACACACACACACACACACACACACACACACACACACCACACACACCACACACCACACACACACCACACACACACACACACACACACACACACACACACACACACACACACACACACACACACACACAACACACACACACACACACACCCACACACACACACACACACACACACACACACACACACACACACACACACACACACAACACACACACACACACACACACACACACACACAACACACACAACACACACACACACAACACACACACACACACACACACACCACACACACACACACACACACACACACACACACACACACACACACACACACACACACACACACACACACACACACACACACACACACACACACACACACACACACACACACACACACACACACACACACACACACACACACACACACACACACACACACACACAACACACACACACACACACACACACACACACACACACACACACACACACACACACACACACACACACACACACACACACACACACACACACACACACACACACACACACACACACACACACACACACACACAACACACACACACACAACACACACACACACACACACAACACACACACACACACACACACACACACACCCAACACACACACACACACACACACACACACACACACACACAGCACACACACACACACACACACACACACACACACACACACACACAACACACACACACACACACACACACACACACACACACACACACACACAACACACACACACACACACACACACACACACACACACACACACACACACACACACACACACACACACACACACACACACACACACACACACACACACACACACACACACACACACACACACACACACACACACACACACACACATACACACACACACACACACACACACAACACACACACACACACACACACACACACACACACACACACACACACACACACACACACACACACACACACACACACACACACACACACACACACACACACACACACACAACACACACACACACACACACACACACACACACACACACACACACACACACACACACACACACACACACACACACACACACACACACACAACACACACACACACACACACACACACACACACACACACACACACACACACACACACACACACACACACACACACACACACACACACACACACACACACACACACACACACACACACACACACACACACACACACACACACACACACACACACACACACACACACACACACACACACACACACACACACACACTGTAAGTGACATCCCGGATCAGTGATCACTGAGAACAACAGATATTTGTATTACAAGGAGGAAATGCCGGAATGAATTTAAGTAAGGCAAGGGTAGGTGCTAGCGATGAATGGTAGCATTGTGAATAAGCGCAAGGAACGCATTTTTGGACTTGAGACCATACAACTGAAATGTGTGTTTAAGGTGAACTTATTTCGATGCACCATAGTCCAGAGTTTTATAGGTCGGAGGTATCGGTAAATGAATAAAAGAGGACCACACAACAATGCAGATTCGTCACATTGCTCTGCGGCTTTCCCCTTGCGAGATAAAAAGAAAGGAGACAGCAGAGCGCAGAGCTAATTGGGCGCACCACGCACTACCGCTACTTAGTTGGTTATCTGACAATGCTAGCTGCCGTCGGCGCC